>MU683911.1:0-41641 GCA_026770625.1 Nicotiana glauca
CTGGGCTAGGATTTTTGGGCCTGGTCTGGTTCTGGTATTGATATATCTATATCAGATTTGGCCCAAATGTGTATTCTTAGTTTTGCTCTTGTTTTGTATATTGTATTGTTATTATTTTTGTATTTTCTATTTTATATTTATTTTATTATTTTCTAAAGAATTTTATTATTTATTTTATCCTATTATATATTATATTTTTATATTTAATTTTCCTATTANAACGTGCTCACAGACATGATATACCACATAACTCAAACACTCGAAATGATAACATCTATTCACAGGATAACATCTATTCACAGCAGTTGCACACAACACCCGAATACTGGTAGAAAACCTCTTATCAACTAAGGTCTTATTCCACACTTCTATATACTGATAATGATAAATGAAACATGCAATAAACCGTTACCATCTCTTAGGTCAACCATTCATGAAGTCACTTCCCATTTGGCTAATACCACAGCAGATTTCCGAGCCGAACCTCGATATTATCCTTCCAACAAGCTGAAATCAAATTCGTTCGCATTCATTAATAACCCCAACGATCACCTCGAATCCAACACACCACTCTGGTGACATGACACATCAATACAAGCCTAAGCCACAATTCGCATAATTTTCGCACCGATAAGAAACGGTATGAACATACTCCAATCATGGAAATGACCCAAACGAAAGAGTTGTACCTCAAGCTCCTCCATACCATCACAACACAAAGCTGAGACCCTGTCTCACACCATAGAAATAGAACACATGAATCTACCCCGAAAGGTCATATCTCCATGTAGCCTCGCTACATTACGCGATCCTATCCAAACACTGTTTCACATGAAGCACCTCAAGTCACTATGATCAAAATCGATAGCACGCACAATTTGATGTCTAGAACCAAAGAAAATTATTAAACCCTTGGTAGAACAAATAACATATGTCACGCAACCCGATAGGACATAATCGATATGCCATTCACTGAGCAACGCTCAATCACTCTTCCCGCTCAAATTCCACTAAGAGACCCCAATTGAACCGCTCCACATGTGTCTATATCCAAAAATTCATAACATCTCACAACACGGAAAGGTAACTCATAGATCTCCCCAAGTCTCTAATAATCTCAACAACGGTCGAATCAATACATCCCTCAATAATGCCATTCGGAGCCCACCAAGCCAACTCAAGATAGAACGCTCATCATAAGAGCCCAAATAAGGAAGGAAATCCTTCCCAACCGTCCACTAGGTATTGAAAATATAAGAATCCCAATAGGAAATAATCCGTCGAACATCGCCACTAAGTCCGTGGTATTCCCGACATAGCCAACAGCGCCATCTCGCCACAATAGCCCAGAATAACATAACGCAGAAACACCCCAATATCATATCTAAAATCTAACATACCCATCAAAGAAAGATCCACTCGGGCCTCCAAATCTCAGTAGTCACTAAACAATGCTGATATACACGATGTAGAATCGCAACATTGCCTGAATATGCGAACTTCCGATCTCCAAATCCGTATAGCACATAGGTCACCCTACTCGATCCCAAATTTCGCCGTCTGAATACATATCACACCTCAGGTATCCATTCGTTCCACGAAAGATATTCTGAAATTCTTCTATGTCATCAAGCAAACTCGAATATCAACAGTCGATCCAATAAGAAGTGCCGCAATACTATCAAAATATCATCAGTTTAATCACATCACCCTTTTTCTGAACATATACTCCCGTCAAATCACTTCCAATTAGCAGTACCATTACCTTGATTACCTGAGGCTACCCATTGCCTAAGAGTTTTATGAACTTTTTTTCAGAATTGAACTGTAACTCATCTAGCCAAGAACTTCAACTGATCCCACTTAGAAGAAAAATCATTACACATCCCATGCTCCGCATGCCCGTAGAAAATATTCATCTCCAAACCATGATAAAACCTAGCAAGAATTCTCTCCCAATTCCATTTGCACAAGCTAAACTATCATGACTGAATCCTTTTAACTAGACCAAGCTAAGTGAATTGTCAGAACTTAAGAGCCTCGTTGCAAAATACCTATACAAACTCATTACCTCGAACACACACAAAGAATTAATCGCATCCTTTCCATACTGATTCGGTCTACTACTAAGCTACTTCGTCTATCTATATTTCCTGCTGATTTATTTTTTTTTCTTTTTTCTTTTTTTTTTTGTTTGATATCCCCTCTTGCTGTAGTACCACAATCTCTCAACCCAGGCTCACTACCCGAGACCCAAGCACAAGACCACACTTTCTAAAACCTATAGCCGTTGAATAGTCTCTCAATATCCCCAGAAACACCACATTCCAGAATACTTTTCTCTGAAGAACTTCCTGCGAATCTAAATCCGTTACCTTTACTTTCCTAATACTGATACATAGAATCCCATAATTAACATAAAAATACCACAAGTCTTGACCTCTTCCAATGAAAATACAGTCTCTAACCACATACACAACCTTAAGATACCCGATTGTACCCTGTAGAATCATGAACACATTAGAACCATCCTCAAAAGTCATTCACTCTTTATTCAAACTGCAACTTACCTAACCTACGAACAGAACCACCCTTGCCTCATTGGCACTCTGATACTACAAAATGAAATCATCATCCCAATACAACCAGGCAACTCTCTACTTTATGCGCCGAGCATTCTTTACCAACAACACTAGACATTCCGTGATTCTCATACTCTATGAGGCATAATTTATCCTTTGTCACAATTTTTCCTTTACTCTAGCCATAGCTAACTCCCTCGCACGCCCCAAACTGGAACCGACATAGCACCTAACCATGCAATCAACTGCTCCCAGTAGCCTCCCCCAGTTGGCTCGAAGCCATAGATCAAGATACACTCAATAACTCATAACACTTTTGCTCTATTGATGCTACAATAATATAGTGAGACTAAACTAAAATCATTTATAAGTTGTGAGAACACAGATCATCCAGTACTGTAAATCTTCTGCAAATCTCGCATTCAACCCCGCAATAGTCAAGCCCACTGTCTTAGCATTCCGAAATTTCCAATTTCAACATGTACCCTTCCATTACACATGGGACCATCCAACATACACCTAAGGATCACACCACTTCGGAACACTCCGTAGGAGATAACCCACCTTCTTTGCCTCAATATAACATTTCCGTATACCTTACACCATCATACACATTACACAGCCACTTAGTCTTCCTGAGTCTGAACTCATACCGCAACATGAAATTTTACTTCACTCCCATCTAGGAGACACGAAAAGATTCTTCACGTGCCCGTCACTCGGGGCCACACATCTGGTCACGATGGAAATCAAACACGTAATAGTTCATCTATCATCTAGCAGACCTTCCTCGTCACTTCCAGGTTACATAGATACATCTTGCAGTGCTAACATACTCATCACATGGCTATCCAGCCATCACTTCCACTAATAGGGACAATACCGAACATATAAGTTTAAATCACTTACTCACACAATTAGCACCTCGGTACTCAAGCCATAGGAAAAGATACGGCCTCAAGTCCTCTAGACTGGCCCAACATCAAATTCACAGAGATCACATCTCACCCCCCTGATCTGGGAATCACAAGCCATCAAGGCACATCTGATACTGAGCGCTCATGCGCGCATACAAACGCATGGAAGGAATTTCAAGAGTTTCTTTTCAAGCTGAATCAAAGATGCACGATAAGAATTCGAGAATGTGAAGTTTTCCTAAAGGTTCTGTAGCCTCTCGAGGATAAATATAGACGTCTCTATACTGATCCGTGAGACTCTACTAAACCTGCTCATGACTCATGAGACCTAGTAACATAGGCTCTTAAACCTACTTGTCACGACCCAAACCCTGCACTGGTCGTGATGGCGCCTCTCATGAAGACGAGGCCAGCCTACTAACCCAACTCGTCTTTTGAAAAATAGTTAAACATAAATAAACAGCTTAAATATGACTTAATAGCATTAATTAGCAGAAATACAACCCAACACAGCCCAAACCAGGGTGTCACAAGTCACGAGCAACTATTAAAATATAACTACCACTACAAGTCTAAAATATAGAAATAGGACTAATAAAATAAAGGAAGAACATGCGGTGCTGCGAATGCTGGCAGTCACCTCCCTAATCTCCATTAACTTAGCCTCCGATCAGCTCAAAACCCGCTACTAGGTGAACAAATACCTACATCTGCACGCGAGGTACAGGGAGTAAAGTGAGTACTCCAACTCAGTGAATAATAAAGGTAAATAACAACTGAGCAGCAAGAAATCATGTAAAGCAAAAATCACCATGCTGTATCAAAGCAGGGTACAATTCTTTGAGAAAATAGTGAAAACTGTGAAATCATTAGAAATATCTTGGCGCAGTTTAAATCTCTTTTGAAAATGATCCTTTCAACAGTTATGAAAATGATTTCAAAACAGTTAGTGCTAATAAGCACAGAAAAATCTGCCCCTCGGGCACAACTATCACAGTATAACTAGTAAAAGACATGTAAGTATGCAAAATGAGCACATAAAAGCTTTCCCCTCGTACAATATCTCAACGCAGTACCAGCCCCTCGGGCTCACCCTCAGAACATTCTCATCCACTTGGGCTCTCTCTCTCAGATCACTCTCAGAATAGTATCATATAGTAACTGTTGCGGCGTGCAGCCCGATCCACATCTCGCTGCGATGTGCATGCCGATCCACATATCTTGATATGGCATGCAACCCGATCCATATCTCGCTGCGGTGTGCAGCCCGATCCATATGGGCAACCGCACTCACTATGGGGGTGCAGACTCTGGAGGGGCTCCTACAGCCCAAGCGCTATATCACTATGGCGTGCAGTTCGATCCAATATATATATACTACTGCAGTGTGTAGCCCGATCCATATAAGTATCCCTGCGGCACGCAGCCCGATCCATAATATAAACCATCACATCCAGGCCCTCAGCCTCATATCACTCAGTGTATCCTCACATCTGGCCCTCGGACACACACAGTTTATCCTCACATCTGGTCCTCGGCCACACTCAGTCAGAATATTATCACAAGCCCCTCGGGCATTAGTAAAACAATAGTGTTCAACCCAAATTATCACTTAAAATATTATTTAAGACTCAAATCTGAGTAAAAGTGGCTGAGTTATAAAGTAGTGGAGAAATAATATGACCGAGTAAAAGTAATAAGTCAAAATAGTGAGTAAATAGTGATAATAATCCTCGAAGGATTCAAATAGTTGGCACGAAGCCCAAATATGGCAATCAGCCCAATCACGATGATAACAAGTAAATTTCATTGAAATACACAGTAAATTCATCAATCTGGACGGACCAAGTCATAATCCCCAATGGTGCTCTACCCACGCCCACTATCCGGCGTGCAAGTCACCTCAATATAGCACTACGATGTGCGATCCGGGGTTTCAAACCCACAGGATGTCATTTACAATCATTACTTACCTCGAACCGGCGAAATCTCTAGCTCGCGATGCCTTTGCACCTCAAACTGGCCTCCATGCACATCGAATCTAGCCAACATCAGAGCAAATACATCACAATATGCCAAGGGGACAATACCCAATCAAAATCAATCAAAAAATAGCCGAAATCTCGAAATTAGCAAAACCTAAGCCCTGGGCCCACTACTCAAAACTCAGAAATTTTCAAATCAATAGGTTACTCATCTTCTCACGAGTTCATACATACCAAGAACTCTTAAATCTGAGCTCAAATGACCCATCAAATCCCAATTTGAAATATCAAAAACTCAAGCCTTAGTTCACCAATTTTAGGCTTAATTTCCATGAATTTTAAGGTTAATTTCACATAATAATCATGTTTTTAACTCATAAAACTTACCTCCAATCAATCCCAGTTGAAACCCTCTTCAATTGCTCCCAAAAAGCTCTCAAGATGCTCAACAATGGAGGAAAATAACTTAGGGTCGCGGATGAAATATCATTATAGCCCATTCTGCCCAGTGACTTTTCTTCTATGTGAACGCGAGGGCCTTCTCTCTTTCGCGATGCCCAAAATTCCACTCACCAAATTTCCTCTTCGCAAATGTGGTGAGCCACCTGTGAACGTGATGCCTTAGCTGATACCACTACGCGAACACGATGCACACTTTCCGGACCTTCCGCGAACGTGATGTCCTTGACGCGAACGCAAAGCACAAGACTTAGGAGCCCAACCCTTCTTCTACGTGAACGCAGGGTCCTCACCGCGAACGCGAAGCTCTGGAATTTAACTCTCCGCGAACGCGAAGGCCAAATCTGGCCTGCAACTGCTGCTGCATTTTCTGCTGCATTACCAAGTCGGAAACTCTCCGTTATCTATCCGAAATCACCCCGAGGCCCCCGGGACCTCAACCAAAAGCACCACCACATCCTAAAACATCATTCAAACTTGTTCCAATCATTAAAACACATCAAACAACACAAAAATCATCAGTTCTCACCGAATTCAAGCCTAAGTTCTTCAAAAACTTCCGAAACACGCATTTGATCAAAAACCCAACCAAAACACCTCCGAATGACCTAAAATTTTACACACACATCTCAAATCACATAACGAAGCTACTGCAAATTCTCGGAATTCCATTCCAACCCTCAGATCAAAATCTCACCTATTAACCGGAAATCGTCAAAATACTAACTTCGCCAAAACAAGCTAATTTCAACACCGGACCTCCAAAACCAATTCTGATCACTCTCCTAAGTCATATTTCACCTAACGAAGCTAACCAAATCATAAAAACTCCAATCCGAGCTCATATACAAAGAAGTCAACTCTTGGTCAACCCTTTCAAATTTAACCTTTCAACTAAAACTGTTCTTCCAAATTCATTCCCAATTTTCCTGAAAACCAAAACCAACGATCTATATTAGTCGTAATACATAACATGGGGCAAGTCATGCCCGAGAACTGGCGATCAAAGTGCAAAAGCTCAAAATGACCGGTCGGCTCGTTACACTTGTTCTTCACTGTAACCTTGTTCAACTGCCAATAATCAATACACATATGTATAGAACCATTCTTCTTCTTCACAAATAAGACTGGAGCACCCAACCATGACACAGCAGGCCGAATGAAACCCTTATAAAGCAACTCTTGCAACTACTCCTTCAAACTCCACTAGAGCCATACGATATGGTGGAATAGAAATAGGCTGATTGTCCAGCAACAAGTCAATACCTAAATCATATTCCTATCGAGCGGCATGCTCGGAGGATCCGCTGGAGATAGATTTAGGAAGTTTCTCATAACCGGAACTAATTGAATGGTAGGAGTATCAGCACTGACATCTCTCACAAAGGCTTGATAAGAATCACACCATTATCAAACATTCGTTGAGCCTTTAGAAATGACATAACCTTGCTAGGAACATAATCTAATGCACCCCTCCACTTTAACTGTGGCAAGCCTAGCATAACCAATGTCACGGTCTTGGTGTGACAATCCAGAATAGCATGATAGGGCGACCACCAGTCCATGCCCAAGATAACATCAAAGTCTACCATACTAAGTAACAATAGATCAACTCTGGTCTCAAAAACAGTAATAACAACCAAACACGACTGATACACACGGTCCACAATAATAGATGTCCCACAGCCGTGGACACATAAATAGGTGAACTCAAAGAACCACAAGATATATCCAAATACAGAGTAAAGTAAGATGACACATATGAATAAATTAATCCCAAATCAAATAAGAGTGATGCATCTCTATGGAGAAACTGATATTGTTTCTGTCCTACCTGAAAAAGCATAGAATCTAGCCTGGCCTCCCCTCTAGGGCAACCTCATCCAGCATGTCCCTCACCCCTAGCTGGCTGTAGGGGTGGTGCGGCAAATAGGGCAGCAACCATGACCTGAGAAGTCTGTGGACCTAACTAAATTTGTGGTTCCTAAGTAGTTTGAGGAGGCGCACCCTTCTTGAGTCTAAGGTAGTCTCTAACAATATGACGGGTATCACCATACTCAAAGAAAGCTCTCGATGGGCGTGGCTTCTAGGACTGGCTCGGGCTTGCTCGGCTGGATTAGCTCCTGAAGGCACCACATGCATGAGGTGCACTAGAAAGTGGCTGAGCAAAGGGAGTTGTCATCGTTCCGTTACCGCCTTGTCGTCTTGGGTTGGGAAGGATACGATAGAATCAATTCAAGGACACTCAATTTTAAGCTCAATTTCAGGCTTTTCGAAGCTCTGACGCTTTCTGTCGCATTTGTTCTCTCATTTGTTTACCTTTCATTTTCACTTTCTTTTTTTAGAATGTAGTGCCCAACAGTTTAAAGGACAACATGAGACCTCAGAATAACTGGAACACAACTAGAAGCTGGAAGTGCTGAGTGAACTGGATGGCTCACATAACCTCTGCCATGACGGGCTGTAGCAACAGCATAGCCACCACTAAATCCTCTAGTACCTCGAGGCCTCTTGGCCTTCTTGTCCTCTCTCTCACGGCCCTGCATACCCTGCGACCTCCGTACAACCTCTACCACCTGCTGATATAGGGTATTAGTCTCTAACTCTCGAGCTATACTGAATCTAATACCATAGTTGATCCCCTCGATAAATCAGCGTACTCACTCTCTAATTATAGCAACCAAGGTAGGTGCATGTCTGGATATATCACTGAATCAGACATCATACTCTGACACTATCATAGTACCCTGGTGCAGCTGCTCAAACTTCATGCACCATACATATCAAAGTGAAGCTGCATCGGCTTGGCTACCTTCCTTTTAAACTCGCCACCAGTGAACCCTGCTCCCAGCAGCTGGAATGTAGTGAAGTCAACCCCACTCGTCTCCACAATAACCATTATACGGAGAATACGATGGCACTCATCTAAAAAATAATGTCTATCCTTTGAAACCATACCACTAAAAGTATGAGGGTGATACTTTTTGAACCTCTCAAGTTTAATTTGCTCTGCCTCAGTTTTTGCTTCCCTAACAGCGGGCTGAACCGTAACAACATGATATACTGATATAACCTCTAGGACCTGATCAACATGGAACCGCTGCTTAGGATATGTACCCTATTAGTCTGAGTTCCTCCCCCATCCTGAGATGTGGCTGGTGCAAGTTGAATCAACTCCGCTTGAGCTAGAGTACCAAACATACTCAAGAACTGTGCGAAGGTCTCCATAAGTGCATAGGTGGCAACAGGCCCCTCGAGTGCCTGCCCCCTAACTTGAACTACTGGTGACTCCAAGGTCACAGCTCAGGCAAGTGCTCTAGCTATACCACGCACCCTTTCTTGGCCTCTACCCCAGCCTCTCATGGCTCTAGTAGGGACACAGGTGTCTGATTATATCTCCATGTGAGCCGTACATTTAATTAGGTTTTGAAAACATTTTTCTCGAAATAGCTACACACACCTTAGCCCACCTTATGTTTTCACTTGGCTTCACGTAATTCCCTTACAAGCAAGACGCACATAAGTCCCACCTTATGTTGCCACATGCACATTAAACCATATCCTTATACCACCGCATGTGCGCCAATCTCACATCACAATAACAACTCGCACCCAAGTGCCCATATGTCACTAGTTGCCAAAAATCAAGAAGATCAATATTTATACAACAATAGCCCATGGCTCCACCACAACGTGTAAAACAATATTAACAATAAAAAAGAATGTAAATTTCTCTACAAGAAAGATATCTAAAAAATTTACAACTTCCACCTCAATGTGATAACAACTTTCAAAACATCGACACCCATAGCTCAACCATGAGAAAGATAATGTGTAACCATGATACTAAATAAGAATAACTTATAATGGAAAAGATAGCATAAAACAATGACTTCAAATAAGAATAATAGCAATGAGAGGGATACCATGTAACAATGACTTCAAATAATGATAATAAAAAATGGAAGAGACAACATGTACAATGACTTCAAATAACGATAATCAACAATGAAAGAGACAACATGTAACAATAAAATAGGCTACAAGTTCAACTAAAGCATAAGAGCAATTTATAAAGTATGTAGAACAAGTATTAACAAAATCATTTAAGGCATGTAAGCATAGACTAACATAAGGAAGAATATATTGACTATGAGAATCTAGAACATGATATGTCAATTCAATTAAAGCATGAAAAGAGTCTAAGTAGCCTAAACTGGTCAAATACCGCATACAACCTGTGTACCCACTCGTCACCTTGCATACACGGCTTTCATATAGCACAAATGACAATCAATCCCAAATTCTAAGGAATAGTTCCCCCACACAAAGTTAGGCAAGATACTTACCTCAACTGGGCCAATTCAATCCTCGAAAATAGCTTTCCTCTAAAATTTGCCTCCGCATGATTCTAATCTAACCAAAATTAACTTAATATCATCAAACAATGCAAGAAAAATCAATTACAATAGATAAAGATATGGTCTTTACACTTTTCCCAAAAGGTCAACAAAATTTATCCCGGGGCTCACCCGGTCAAAATTTGTGTCCAATAGATTCTGACTAACCATGACCCCACGAGTTTCTCTATGTGATTAGTTTCAAAATTCGAGTCCAAATCAACTCTCAAAACTCAAATTCTTATTTTTCAAAAAACTTGACAAAGTTTCAAAAAAATTCACTTTGATTCACATGGTTTTGATATTAAAATCTAAGATATATTGATGGAATATGATTAGAAATAGATTATAATCGCTTATCCATAGTTTTTAGATGAAAATCCCTCTCCAAATCTCCTCCTATCGAGCCTATGGTTCTAAAATGAGAGAATATGTTGAAAAACCCCATCTCCCAACCCTTTGTTCCAGATGCAGGTGTCGCATTTGCGAGATAGAGTTTGCATTTTCGAACCCTCGCAATTGTGGAGCAAGGATCTCATTGTGAATCCTAGCAGCCTCATTCATCATTGCAATTGCGATAAAAGGCTTAGCAATTGCGAAGCTGGAAACCTCAACAAAGCGAACAAATGTTTCCAAATGCATACTAAGCCAAAAGCCGATAGACTTCGCGAAATCGAAGGGGAAGTCACAATTGCGACACCTGATCCCTCACTATCACCTTCGCAATTGTGAGGCTGGTGCTCGCAATTGCTATAACTAAGCACCAACAGTTCTTCTTCAGTTCAAAACACGTTCGAAACTCATCAAAGCCCTTGGGGCTCCAAACCAAACATTCACACAAGTCTAAAAGTATCATAAGAACTCACTCTCACAATCAAAAAAACATCTAAAACTACGAATGGAACACTAAAATGCATAAGTTTCAAAGTAAATTTAAAGAACTTCCAGAATTGCAACAAGACATCGAAGCCTACCAATTCAACTCCAAATGATACCAAATTTTGCAGACAAGTTCTAAATAACATAACAGACATATTCCAAGTCCCAAAATAGAATTCTAAACTCAATAGCTAAAAGTAAACCTAGGTCAAACTTTTCAACTTCAAATTGCCAAATTTTGGCAAAACAACACAAATCAACCTACAGACTTTCGAAATTAGTTTCGGATATATTCCCAAGTCCAAAAACATGATACAAAGCTATCAGAGCCATAAAAATACCATTCCGTGATTGTTTTAATAAAAGTCAAAGTTTGATCAACATTTCTAAGTTAAGCTTCTAAGTCAAGAATCAAAGGGTCCAAACTAACCCGAAAGCTTCCTGGAACTAAACTAACCAACCCTGCAAGTCATAAACCATAAACACACATGTGTGACACATAAAATTGGAAAATAGAGTGCTATTTCATAAAACGAATGGTCAGGTCTTTACACAACAATTCTTAAAAGAAAATGCAGCTTCTGGTTCGAATACTTTCCATCCCCAAAACTCCTTGATTTAGAACTTTACATGACTTTTAATTCGAAAGAATCAGCTCACACTTTCAACAACCAGTAGGCCAATTGGGTTTAAGCACTAAAAAATAATAAGTTTTAGATTCTCAAACTCAAATTTAAGCACTCGATAAACCCCGTTATCATGGCCCGAAGTCCCAACATTGGGGTCGTGATGGAGTATTGATCACGCCCTACTCTAGTCCTAAAAAAGATAAACAGTCACTACAAATATAATCCGGTCTAAAAGTCCAGAGTCGAATCCCACAGAGAACTAAGGCTTAGCTGTATCTTTTTAATATCACTAAAAAGACAAGATTGAACAATTTTCTAAATTATAAAGATTGCGATTTATATTTCAAACTAATTAACTAGCAAATACTACAAAGCAGTAAAATTATCAACTAACGAAACAAAGGATTGGGGACTAAATTAAGCAGTTCTAGAGTTATAATTTCCCCCATCGTTGATTTCCTTAGTTGTATGTTTCTTATAGCGTTGACTTAGTTGCCTCTATCAATCATGAACTCTCCAGATATCATAAATCTCTCTCAAGCACTTATGATAATTTACTAGACGCACTCTCTCTAGCTACACTAGCTAGATTCACATTACAGTTCAGTTAGATTGCACCCGAGATATCGTTATCTCTAATCCAATCTCTAAAACCTCGGTTATGACTCTCACCTGTACTCCGGGAGTGATGTTTTTCAGACAACTACCTAAATATGCACTCTCTCTCAAGAAGATAAATAATAAATAGGAACGGCTAATTGAGGATCCTTTCAATTAACCAAAATCAAAACGTAGTTGGAAAAATATAGATTAACAACCAACTCAAAACTGTATTAATAACAACCAATTCATACCCAACGGGTTTCACCAAGACCTTAGATTAAAAGATTTAGCTACTCATAATAGTATGTAAAACTACAATACTAAAAGCCATAACCAACAATGAAAAATAGGAAGAGGAAAGAAAAACTCGTAAAAGAATTCCCCACCTTGCTCCTATTGTGTCTCTTATTTTTTTCCTTGTTCTAAATCCTAAAAACTTGTTTTATGCTCCTTTGGACGAACTAAACCTTTTATAGGTTGAGCGGATTGGTATTGAACTTCCAAAAGTACCTTTCATATCTATTTTTCTGTCTGGACTAGCGCGGCCGTGCTAAGCCAATGCTAGTTGGGTTATATTCTATCTCCGTCCGCGTCAGGTCCACAGTCGCAGATTCAATCGCATTTTTTACCCTGTTACGTTTGGAATTTGGAAAAACATAAAACATGAAAGTTGTATACCTTTGAGTTAGATTTCCAACCATACATTGTTCAGACCAAATGGAGTTCTGAGCAAAATGTTATATCCATTTTACTAGACAGTGCACGATATACCTGCTCGATTCTTCGTTCGCTCTAACTATCATCCGTTGACCCCCAAACACGATCTCGGCTTAATTCCTTGAGCTTTTACTCAGACTTCAAAGCTCCAAATCACTTGAATTCATTCCATAACATCTACATAGCTTGGAATCACTCCTACAAGGCATAAAACACAAAGTTAGCGCAAGACACTAGCGATTAAAGCTCAAACTCAATTAAAGTGCAGTAAATTAGAGTGTAATAAGTGACTAGAATACGTAATTATAGCCTATCATCAACACCCCACACTTAAATCATTGCTCGTCCTCGAGCAATCAAACTACACTTTTTATAGACACGACCTTTTTAAACAATTCTCCTAACTCATCACACCAAGAGTATTTAAAATAGAATAAGCACAAAAACGTAACATCTTCACCTCAAGATTTGACTTACAAGTACCACGCGTTATTCACAACTCACCCACCTTCTCTAACATAGAGGTAACTGACATTACCTTTCCTTCATGAATCAAGTTCCCTCACACCACAAAAGAGAGTAGTTCCATACAATAAAATTTAAGAACACTTAGGAACTCAAGATAGAAAGAATTCACTCACTCTCAGAAATAACATTCATATGCCACAAAAGATGCACCATAAGCTTGCCCGTAGTGTACTACTCCACTAATCGAGCTCATTCAATCTAGGATCAATTAGGACTTTATTTGGTTGTAATGTAGGCTACGGGACGGGTAGGATACATTTAGATATAAGAGTGACTACACCTCCCTAAGCACTTTGATACATATACTTTAACATTTAAACTCCGTACTTATGTCAAACCAAAACTCCACCATCACATCAATGTATATTACCCCATACTTCTTTAAACACAATTATAGCAAGAGTCACCAATTATTAAAGAAGTACTTTTTTTTTCACAACAATACAATTATATTTTGTTTTTCAATTCAAGCAGCTCTTACTTGTTCAAAACAGTGCACATTTCTCCTGATTTCATTTGTTCCACTCAAAGGCCAAACCAACCACCCCACACTTTAACTTTTACATAAATCATCACAATTCAAGTGCTTATGACAGGTTAAAGGTTCAAATAGATAGTCCATTCAAAAATTGGGTAAGACTTGTAATGTGGTTGCCAAAGAAATAGGATTAGAGGCTTAATGGGTTAACTACGATACATAATAATTAGGCAGGTAAAATATACTTATCTGGCTCAACAAAGAAATTCCTATATTACTTCCTAGACTGAACAAAACTACTATTTCGCTTTACAAATATACGGGGCAAGTTCTAGGCATCAAATGCAATGTACTGAATAACACCCAAACCTCATACACACATGGCACATAACAAAAAAAACATGGCACATAACTCACTCACGATTGGATTCATCAAGACACTCTAGTCAAAGCAGTTAAGCAAATTTAAAATCATACAATTTAAGGTAGTTATACAAGAGTCAAAAACTGAGCCTAAGCGTCACAACCAAAGTACGCACTATTCTCAAGGCATAACAAAGTCAAGAGATATTGCTTCAATTCAAAACACAACACAATGGCTCCTATTCCTAAAAAGAAAAACTAACTACACCACCCTTGGAAAAAAATCGTGGCCCAAAGAAAAACCAAGGGGGAGTTACAACACTACCTAAAACAAAACAAAAAATCTTTTTGGTATTTTCTTTAGACTTACTTCCCTCAAGAAAACTGTTTAGAAGATCCATCATCAGGAAAAGTCCAATCTTTTAAAACAAAATTATTTAATTAAACAAACACAGCTATATTAGCATGAAAAGTCACCCAGACAATCTTCTCACCCCACACTTAAAATTGTGCATTGTCCCCAATGCACACCCATACATACAAGAAGGTAAAAGAAACTCCCTGTTAGGCCAAAGGCCGAAGAACCTACAGTTCATGGAATACTCAGACTTCTCCCAAGCTTGGTCCTTCGTGCGGGTACCTTACACTTAGTTCTAACAATTTGGTTTGATGTTGCATCCTTCCAATACCTTTGATTTCGATGCTCCTAGAAAATAAAAAATTAACGCTACAAAAATAATACAATTAAAAAAAAAAATTTTAAAAAGCAATAAAGTTGGGTTGCCTCCCAACAAGAGCTTGATTTAACGTCGCGGCACGATGCGAATCACTTTTTGCCTCCACCTTGAGCTTATGAATTGAACCCCGAGTTTTGATTCAAGCTTATGATTATGGTCATGGGGCGGTGGAACGAATCTAACTTGTCCAAGGAAATAATGTAATATTCTACACTCATTGGCCTTTGTACGAGGTATGTAATCCTGACTTTTTGGCAAGAAGAATTCCAGAATATATGCACCATGTTCCTCATTCCTTGACTCTTAAATTGGTTTGGATGACTATATTTCCATATAATCATCCAAAAATAATGTGGAAAAATGCTTGGAGTGTGGACCAATGCGCTTAAACACATGAACTTCAGGACTCTCAACATCCTCAATAACAGTGATACTAGTGTCAACAAAATTTATCTCCTCAAAGTCCTTGGCTAGCTCTAGTCTCACTTCTTCAACATTGACATCCTGAAATTGTGGTTGGCTAGGTTGTTGATGTTCTACTCTGACCTCCCCAATTAACACCTCAAATTCATGCTCTTCTTGGCTACTATCCTCAATATTGGCTTGTTGCGCATTAAAAGCTCCAACCACTTGAGTCAATTGGGCCTCCAATCTGCAAATAGTTGCCTCTTGCCTTTCTATGTGCAATTATTTCTCATTGTTTTGTTCAAGAAGGCACTTTAACATATCCTTGATCTCCTTCAAGTCCGTATTCCTAGGTTCTTTGTTCCTATTAACTTCACAAGAAAAGGTAGAACCATCATAGTAAGGGGTTGTGTCACGACCCAAACCCCGCTCCGGTCGTGATGGCGCCTCTCGTGAAGACAAGGCCATCCAACCATTCTTAAACAGCCTATTTCCATAATAATTAAACATAAATAAGCAGTCTAAATATGATTTATTATTAATAGTTAGCGGAAGCAAAAACCCAAATGTAGCCCAAATCGGGGTGTCACAAGTCACGAGCATCTAAAGAAGACTAAACACGACCACCGGGCCAATAATAATATACAAAGTAAAATTCTGGAATCAAAGGAGAAGGTCCGGTGCCGCGAACGTCGGCGGTCACCTTGCTCAGCTACAATAGTATAACTTCAATCAGCTAATAACCTGCTACCGGGTGAACAATGCCTGCAACTGCAAGCGAGGTGCAGGGAGTAAAGTGAGTACTCCAACACAGTGAGTAATAAAAGTAAATAATAGCTGAAAGCAAGAAATCACGTAAGGCACCCCATAATGCTATACAGAACAGTACAACCCTTTTTGAGAAGAACAGGAAAAACCGTGAAGTCCTTTGAAAAAACAACATCCGGGCTCAGTTAAAACCTCTTTTGAAAATATTCCTTTTCAATATTTTAAGCAAATGAACGCGACACAAATAGTACAGTCAGCACGTAAGTCATCCCCTCGGGCACAGCACTCCATCAACAAATAACACTGGGGTGTCCGGTAAATAGTGCAAGAAGTAGCATGGATGCCAATGAAATGAGTGTGCTATATGTCATGACATCCAGTACAAATAGGGACAAATGCATGAGTGCAACACAATGCATATGATGGTACATTCCAGTACCCACTGCGGCGCGCAGCCCGAGCCACCCGTATTTATTTATCGTCGATGGCACTCACTGGGGGTATGTACAGACTCCGGAGGGGCTCCTACAGACCAAGCGCAATAACAATCCATCTCGTGGCATCAAATATAGGTCCTCAGCCTCATATCAATATCAATGTAACCAACCAGTCTCTCGGCCTCAATATCAATGTAACACCACTACGGCGCGCAGCCCGAGCCACCCATAGTGTTTCAAGTCATATCACACAGTGTCATTGTTACCACTGTTTCAAGTCACTACTGCGGCGTGCAGCCTGAGCCACCCATAATAAGTCCAGAAAACATCATAAACACGTTGGGCATTTATAAAACAGTAGTTCTCATCCCGAAATAACATTTAAAATATCATTTGAGTTTTCAAAACTTAGAAGTACGGCTGAGTTTACAAAACAGTATTTAAAAACTTGGACTGAAACAAAATGATATGCAAGATATACAAAAACAGTAATCTCAATCCCCGAAGGATTCACATAGTTCGCACGAAGCCCAAACATGGCAATCTGCCCAAATTATGATGATAACAAGTAGTTTCAGTCAAATACGCGGTAAAATCAACAACCGGGACGGACCAAGTCACAATCCCCAACGGTGCTCTACCCCACGCTCATATCCTGTGTGCAAGTCACCTCAATACAGCACTATAATATGCAAATCCGGGGTTTCAAACCCTCAGGATATCATTTACAAGTATTACTCACCTCGAACCGGTGAAATCTCTAGCTCGCGATGCCTTTGCCTCGCAAATCGACCTCCTCGCACGTCGAATCTGCTCAAAAATATTATGAATACATTACAATAGGCTAAGGGGACATAACCCAATCGAAAAGACTCGAAAAACATCAAAATTCATGAAATTTGCAAAACTCGAGCCCTGGCCCATGTCTCAAAAAATTATGAAATTAACATCACCGGCTTCCTTATCTCGCCGCGAGTCTAACCATGTAAAAATCATTCACTTCCCAAATCATTTCGACCCTCAAATCCTTGATTTTATCCAAGAGGGTTTTCTACCCTTTTCCAACAAAATTCTCTGATTAAACGCTAAAATTCGTAATAGATTCAAGTTATACAACCAAAATTTAGTTAAGAGCACTTACCCCGTTGTTTTCTATGAAAATCGGACCAAAAATCGCCTTAACCGAGCTCAAATCGCCAAAAATGGGAAATGGGAACAAAGTCCCATTTCCAGAACTTAACCTTTCTGCCCAGGCCTATTTCTGCTTTTGCGGTCCAGGGATCGCTTCTGCGGTCTCTTAATTTTCCCGACCAACCGCTTCTGTGGTCCACCTATCGCAGAAGCGATTTCGCCTCTGCGGAATAAAATCCGCTTCTGCA
The DNA here is from genome assembly GCA_026770625.1 of Nicotiana glauca. Classification (NCBI taxonomy): domain Eukaryota; kingdom Viridiplantae; phylum Streptophyta; class Magnoliopsida; order Solanales; family Solanaceae; genus Nicotiana; species Nicotiana glauca. The sequence goes on from MU683911.1 coordinate 18,267, forward strand.
GTTCCTGGCCAAACGTCCACTTTCCGCTTCTGTGTCTGCCAAGACGCATTCGCGGCTCTGCTTTTGCGACTCCTCATACGCTTCTGCGGAACCGCTTCTGCGGTCTATTTCCGCAGAAGCGAAAATATCAGATACCAGATCCTTTAGCAATCCTGAAACCCCAAATTTCATCCCATTAGCCGTCCGAAATCACCCCGAGGCCCCCGGGACCTCAACCAAAAATACCAATAAATCCCATAATATTATTAAAATTTGTTCCAATTATCAAAACACGCCAAACAACACAAAAATCATCAATTCACCACGGATTCAAGCCTAAGTTTATCAAAATCTTCCAAAACTCACATTCGATGAAAAACCCGCCCAAACGATGTTCGAATGACCTAAAATTTTGCACACATATCCAAAATTACCTAACGGAGCTACAACAACTCTCGAAATTCCATTCCAACCCTCTGATCAAAATCTCACCTATCAACCGGTATTTGCCACAATGCAAACTTCGCCAATTCAAGCCTAATTCTGCACTGGACCTCCAAATCTAATTCTGATCGCACTCCTAAGTCACAAATCAACCCCCAAAGCTAACTGAATCACCGGAATTCACATCTGAGCCCTATAACTTAATAGTCAACATTCGGTTGACTTTTCCAACTTAAGCTTTTCCTTAAAGAGACTAAGTGTCTTATTTCTTATCAAAACCAATCCAAATCAACTCTAATACACCACATACCGATAACGAAACATGAAGAAACATAAAATGGGGGAAACGAAGTGACAACATATGAGACGACGTGTCGGGTCATCACATCCTCCCCAACTTAAACAAACGCTCGCCCTCGAGCGTACCTAGAGTTGTCCTAGAAGCCAACCAATAGCTGAATGACGTTAACAAGCATATACCCGGGGTGATTCCTCGTCACCCTATCTTACATAGGTCCGATAATGCAACACAGCTGAAATTTCACAGCCCATCTAGACCATAAATCGTAGAACCACATTGCCTCATTGGCACTCTGATACCGTTGAATGAAATCCTCGTCCCAATAAAACCAAGCAACTTCTTGCTTTATGCACCGAGCATTCTTCATCAACAACAACTATAAACATTCCGTGATTGTCATACCCCACGAAACATAATATAACCTTTACCAAAATTTTCTCTTTACTCTTACCGTAGCTAATTCGCTTGCAAGCCTCAAGCTGGAACCATCCTAACACATAACTGTACAATTAACCAATCAATAGCAACCTCCCAAACTTGGTTCAAAGCCATAAATAAAAATACACTCCATAGCTCGTAACACTTTTACTCTATTGATGCCACCATACCATAGTGAGATTAAACCCAAATCGTTTATAAGTTGTGAAAACACAGACCATCTAGTATTATAACTCTTTTGCAATCCTCCCATTCATTCCGCAACAATTAAACACATTCTCCTAAGCGACCTAAAATTTCAAATTTCCAACACCTATCTTTTCACTTACACAAGAGGTCTTCTAACATACACGTAAGGAGCACACCACTTCAGAACTCTGCAGGAGATAACCCACCTGCTTCGCTTCAATATAATATTTCTGTATACCTTCCACCGTCATACACATTACACAGTCGACTAGTCTTTCTGAGTCTGAACTCAAACCGCAACATGCTATTTCTTCACTCCCAACTAGGAGACCTGAAAAGATTCTTCACGCGCCCATAACTCGGGGCTACATCCAATCACAATGGAATTCAAACACTTAATGGTTCATCTATCATCTAGAAGGCCTTCCTCGACACTTCCCAATCATATAGAAACATCACGTAGTACCAGCATACTCATCACATAGCTACCCAGTCGTCATTCCCACTAATGGGGCAATACCAAACATATAAGTTCAAAACACTTGCTCACACGATCAGCACCTCAATGCTCAAGCCATAGGCAAGATCCGGACTTGAATCTCAAGTCCTCTAGACTGGCCCAACATCAAACTAACGGGATTACATCTCGCCCCTTGATCGGGGAATCACAAGCCATCACAGCACATACAATATTGAGCGCTCACGTGCTCATACAAACGTGTGGAAGGAATTTCAAGAGTTATATCTCGAGCTGAATCAAGTACGCACGATAATAATTCCAAGAAAGTGAAGTTTTCCTAAAGGTTCTGCAGCCTCTCGAGGATAAATACAGACGTCTCCGTACCGATCCGCGAGAATCTACTAAACCTGCTCATGACTCGTGAGACTTAGTTACCTAGGCTCTGATACCAACTTGTCACGACCTAAACCCCGCTCCGGTCGTAATGGCGCCTCTCGTGAAGACAAGGCCAGCCAACCATTCTTAAACAGCCTTTTTCTACAATAATTAAACATAAATAAGTAGTCTAAATATGATTTATTATTAATAGTTAGCGGAAGCAAAAACCCAAACGCAACCCAAATCGGGGTGTCACAAGTCACGAGCATCTAAAGAAGACTAAACATGACCACCGGGCCAATAATAATATACAAAGCAAAATTCTGGAATCAAAGGACAAGGTCCGGTGCCTCGAACATCGGCGGTCGCCTTGCTCAGCTATAATAGTATACCTTCAATCAGCTAATAACCTGCTACCGGGTGAACAATGCCTGCAACTACAAGCGAGGTGCAGGGAGTAAAGTGAGTACTCCAACTCAGTGAGTAATAAAAGTAAACAGTAGCTGAAAGCAAGAAATCACGTAAGGCACTCCATCATGCTATATAGAACAGTACAACCCTTTTTTAGAAGAACAGGAAAAACCTTGAAGTCCTTTGGGAAAATAAACATATGGGCTCAGTTAAAACATTTTTTGAAAATATTCCTTTTCAATAGTTTAAGCAAATGGACACGACATAAATAGTGCAGTCAGCACGTAAGTCAGCCCCTCGGGCACAGCACTCCATCAATAAATAACACCAGGGTGTCCGGTAAACAGTACAAGAAGTAGCATGGATGCCAATGAAATGAGTGTGCTATATGTCATGACAACCAGTACAAATAGGGACAAATGCATGAGTGAAATGCAATGCATATGATGGTACATTCCAGTACCCACTGCGGCGCGCAGCCCGAGCCACCCTTATTCATTTATCGTCGGTTGTGCTCACTGGGGGTGTGTACAGACTCCGGAGGGGCTCCTACATCCCAAGCGCAATAACAAGTCATCTCGTGGCATCAAATCTAGGCCCTCAGCCTCATATCAATATCAATGTAACCAACCAGGCTCTCGGCCTCAATATCAATGTAACCAACCAGGCTCTCGGCCTCAATATCAATGTAACACCGCTGCGGCGTGCAGCACGAGCCACCCATAATCAGTATAATACTGATGCGGCGTGCAGGCCAAGCCACCCATAATGTTTCAAGTCACATCACACAGTGTCATTATTACAACTGTTTCAAGTCTCTGCTGCGGCGTGCAGCCCGAGCCACCCATAATCAGTCCAGAAAACATCATAAAACCTTGGGCATTTATAAAACTGTAGTTCTCAGCCCGAAATAACATTTAAAATATCATTTGAGTTTTCAAAACTTAGAAGTACGGCTGAGTTTACAAAACAGTATTTAAAATCTTGGACTGAAACAAAATGATATGCAAGATATACAAAAACAGTAATCTCAATCCCCGAAGGATTCACTTAGTTGGCACGAAGCCCAAACATGGCAATCAGCGCAAATTATGATGATAACAAGTAGTTTCAGTCAAATACGTGGTAAAATCAACCACCGGGATGGACCAAGTCACAATCCCCAATGGTGCTCTAACCTACGCTCATATTCGGCGTGCAAGTCACCTCAATACAGCACTATAATATGCAAATCCGGGGTTTCAAACCCTCAGGATATCATTTAAAAGTATTACTCACCTCGAACCGGTGAAATCTCTAGCTCGCAATGCCTTTGCCTCGCAAATCGACCTCCTCGCACGTCGAATCTGCTCGAAACCATAACGAATACATTACAATAGGCTAAGGGTACATAACCCAATCGAAAAGACTCGAAAAACATCAAAATTCACGAAATTTGCAAAACTTGAGTCCCGAGCCCACGTCTCGAAAAATTATAAAATTAACATCACCGGCTTCCTTATCTCGCCGCGAGTCTAACCATGTAAAAATCAATCAATTTCCATATCATTTCGACCCTCAAATCCTTAATTTTATCCAAGAGGGTTTTCTACCCTTTTCCAAGAAAATTCTCTGATTAAACGCTAAAACTCATAATAGATTCAAGTTATACAACCAAAATTTAGTTAAGAATATTTACCCCGTTGTTCTCTATGAAAATCGGACCAAAAATCGCCTTAACTGAGCTCCAAATCGCTAAAAAATGGGAAACGGGAACGAAGTCCCATTTCCAGAACTTAACCTTTGTGCCCAGGCCTATTTCCACTTTTGCGGTCCAGGGACCGCTTCTGCGGTCCCACTTTTGTGGAAAATAACCCGCTTCTGCGGTCTCTTAATTTTCCCGACCAATCACTTCTGCGGTCCACTTATCGCAGAAGTGATTTCGCCTCTGCGGAATAAAATCCGCTTCTGCGTTTCCTGGCCAAACGTCCACTTTCCGCTTCTGCATCTGCCAAGCCGCATTCGCGGCTCCGCTTCTGCAACTCCTCATACGCTTCTGCGGAACCTCTTCTGCGGTCCATTTCCGCAGAAGTGAAAATATCAGATACCAGATCCTTCAACAGTCCTTAAACTCCAAATTTCTTCCCGTTAGCCATCCGAAATCACCCCGAGGCCCCCAGAACCTCAACCAAAAATACCAATACATCCCATAACGTGATTCAAACATGTTCCAATTATCAAAACACGCCAAAACAACATAAAAATCATCAATTCACCACGGATTCAAGCCTAAGTTTATCAAATTCTTCCGAAACGCACATTTGATTAAAAACCCGCCCAAACAACGTCCGAATGACCTACAATATTGCACACATATCTAAAATCACCTAACGGAGCTACAACAACTCTCAAAATTCCATTCTGACCCTCGGATCAAAATCTCACCTATCAACCGAAATTCGCCAAAATGCACACTTCGCCAATTCAAGCCTAATTCTGTACCGGACCTCCAAATCTAATTCCGATCGCACTCCTAATTCACAAATCAACCCCCCGAAGCTAACTGAATCACCAGAATTCACATCCGAGCCCTATAACTCAATAGTCAACATTCGATTGACTTTTCCAATTTAAGATTTTCCTTAAAGAGACTAAGTGTCTTATTTCTTATCAAAACCAATCCAAATCAACTCCAACATACCACATACCGATAACGAAACTTGAAGAAACATAAAATAGGGGAAACGGAGCGACAACACATGAGACGACGGGTCGGGTCATCACAGGTTGGGGGAAAATAAAAAATATAAGCACAATCATGAATGTGACCATTTTTACCACCACACACATCACACACACTCCACAAATAAGATTGAGATGGTGCACATAACTCGCTCTTAGGAACGTTATGAAAATTTTTCCACGGGTGGTTTCCTTCACAATATGTATGGAAATCAATAATAGAATTATATACACCTAAATTCCCATAATTCCAAGATGCCATAATTCTCAAATCGATAGTTATAAAAAAATACAAAAAAAAAGTTCAAACTCATAACCTAGCAATATATACAGCTACAACTACACTGTTAGTTCCCCCGCAACGGCGCCAAAATTTGATCACACCCAACTCTAGTCCTAAAAAGGATAAAAGGTCGCTGCAAATATAATCCGGTATAAAAGTCTAGAGTCGAATCCCACAGAGAACTAAGGCTTAACTATATCTATTTAATATCACCAAGATGACAAGATTGAACAATTTTCTAAATTATAAAGATTGGGATTTATATTTATAACTAATTAACTAGCAAATACTACAAAGCAGTAAAATTATTAACTAACAAAACAAAAAGTTGGAGACTAAATTAAGCAGGCCTAAAATTATGATTTCCCCTGTCGTTGATTTCCTTGGTTATATGTTTCTTATAGCGTTGACTTAGTTGCCTCTAGCAATCATAAACTCTCCAGCTATCATAAATCTCTCTCAAGAAATTATGATAATTTACTAGACGCACTCTCTCTAGCTACACTAGCTAGATTCGCATTACAATTCACTTGGATTGCACTCGAGATATCGTTATCTCTAATCCAACCTCTAAACCCTCGGTTATGACTCTTGCCTATACTCGAAAAGTGATGTTGTTCAGACAACTACCTAAATATGCACTCTCTCTCAAGAAGATACATAATAAATAGGAACGGCTAATTGAGGATCCTTTCAATTAACCAAAATCAAAACGTAGTTGAACAAATAGAGATTAACAACCAACTCAAAACTGTATTAATATAACAACCAATTCATCCCCAATGGGTTTCACCAAAACCTTAGATTATAAGATTTAACTACTCATAATAGTATGTAAAACTACAATACTAAAAATCATAACCAACAATGAAAAATAGGAAGAGGAAAGAAAAACTTGTAGAAGAATTCTCCGCCTTGCTCCGATTGTGTCTCTTGTTTTTTCCTTGTCCTAAACCCTAAAAACTTATTTTATGCTCCTTTGGACGAATTAAACCTTTTATAGGTTGAGGGGATTGGTCTTGAACTTCCAAAAGTACCCTTCAGATCTTTTTTTCCGTCTAGACTAGCATGGTCGCGCTAAGCCAGCGCTAAGGCCGTGCTATTTTGGGTTATATTCTATCTCCGTCCGCGTCAGGTCTGCAATCGCAGTTTCAATCGCATTTTTTAGCCTATTCCATTTGGAATTTGGAAAACCGTAAATCATGAAAGTTGTATCTCTTTGAGTTAGATGTCCAACTATATATTGTGAAGCCCAAATGAAGTTCTGAGCAAAAGGTTATATCCATTTTACTAGACAGTGCGCGATATGCCTACTCGATTCTTCGTTCTCTCTAATTATCATTCGTTGACCCCCAAACACGATCTCGGATTAATTTCTTGAGCTTTTAATCAGACTTCAAAGCTCCAAATTACTTGAATTCATTCTATAACATCTACATAGCTCGGAATCATTCCTACAAGGCATAAAACACACAGTTAGCGCAAGACACTAGCGATTAAAGCTCAAACTCAATTAAAGTGCAGTAAATTAGAGTGTAATAAGTGACTAAAATACGTAATTATAGCCTATCATCACTTATAACATCTACTTTCTAGGCAAGCCGATGTTAGCTAATTAATTAATCATTTCTAACAATTTAAAACAGAATAATAATAATAATAATAATAATAATAATAATAATAATAATAATAATAATAATAATAATAATAACAACAATAATAATAATAATAATTCAAAGCTGATATAATCTCAAATACATGTTATTAATACAAACGTAACGCGGTTTAAACACATCCCAAAAATTCGGGGTCACGAGTACATGAACAACTTACTACCAATAAGGTCTGAATGAAATACATCTATATAAGCAAAATAAATAGCGAAAATAAGGGAGATTGAAGGGACTAGGAATGCCAGTAGCTCTACTGAAGTCTTTTAGGCAAGTAAGATCCGAGTAAACTCCTCTACGCACCGCTAGGACCAACACCGAGATCTGCGCAAGAAGTACATACGGTATTATGAGTACAACCGACCCCATATACTCTGTAAGTATAGAGCCTACCTCAACAAAGTAGTGACAAGACTATGATAGGACACTCACTTTAAACTTGTACGAATAATAATAATAATAATAATAATAATAACAAAATATAAAAATATAGATAACTATAAATCATAAAAATGAACCCTAAGGTCCACTAACATAGGGCCCCCGAATATCATCATCTCATGGCCTGATATCTTGGTATCGAGATAAAATATTACAGCCACAGAAAACCACAACACACCATACTCTGTTGCGGTGTGTGATTCGATCTTAATATTTATCATAATATAAGTTGCGGCATGCAACCCGATCCCAATATTATTTAATAATAATTGTAGCAGCGTGCAACCTGTTCCCACTATCACTATTTCAATACTATTGCAGCGTGCAACCCATTCTCAATAACCATTCATTAACATAAACAACTCAACCCAACCAATAACGGAATGTCAACACAAAAGGAAAATAAAGCGTATGGAATATCAAGGAACTACCAGTACAAACAGAGAATAACCGATACCTTGTAATTGCAAACCTCGACAATTCATTAATACAAGAACAACTAAATGACTAATGCAACTGGATATAACATGATAAAGTTCAATGAGTGTAATGAGCTAAGTCCCTATTTTTCCCTCTTTAACTCGGTTGCAAGAATCGCATTTGCAAATATTTATTCGCAAATGTGATTAGTGCATTAGGCCTAGTGAAGTTGCAAATGCGATATTTTGTTCGCAAATGCGAGATGCCCCCCATTGCAATTGCGCACCAGCACTTTGCAAATGTTAATCACTTCCAAGACACTGCATTGCAAATGCGACTCTAAGATCACAAATGCGGTCTCTACTTGGTCCGCAAATGCGAACTATTCTTCGCAACCTGCTAAGCCTTTTCGCAAATGCGATTTTCTTACCACGAATGAGAGTCTGATATCGAAATTGCGTTATCTGCAGGCTTGCACCAGCATTTCAAAAGTCATCCAAACTCATCCAATACACAACTGAAACTCACCCGAGCCCTTAGGGGTTCCAAACCAAACACACTGAAATACGCTCGAGTCACCCCCGATCCCAAATGTGCGTACAAATCCAAAATATCATACAAACGTATCTGAATCATCAAAATACTGAACTGAGGTTGTTTACCAATATTATGATTTAAATCTCATATTTAAATCAAAGAGTGGACAATGAAGACGAAGAAGTGGAGTGGAGAAGTTTCCAGTTGCAGTCGAAGATCAAGCTTGAGGGAATAATTGATTTTCATTTATTTGTTTAGATTTAAGTTGCCCTAGAAAATTTTAAAAAAATAAAAAGGATTCAGCCACACTTAAACCAGGTATGAACATTTTCTTGAGCCAAAACAAAAAGGAAAAAAAATTAGGGTCCAATAAACGAAAAAACCTAGGGGTTGGACCAATTACTAATTCTTTCAAACACTCTTATGTAAGTATGACGTGTGGGACCCATCTAAAAAAATAAATTAAAAAAGAAAAGAAAATGATGACAACAATTTTCAATGAAGTGGGCTGCTGAAACAAAAAAAATGTTTGGCAACTTGCAAAGCAAATTGCATATGCAAGCATTTTTATTGGCTGAAAATTTGGCAAGTTTTGCTATAAATAGCAGGCTTCATTCCTCATTTTAAACACACCAAAAATAAGAGAAAAGTATTAGAGCTGTGAAAGTAATCCACGCACTTTATACCCTGTGAGAAAATAGAGTGGGAGTAATATTGTGGTGAGATATTTAAAATAAAGAGTGTTATTTCTTTTGAATCGTAGTAGTCTTTTGACATTATAAAGTTATAATATTATAGTGGTATTATACTCCTATCGAGTATTGTATTTTACCCTGTTAAAAGATTTGGTGTCATTGTTACACTCTTGTATTATTGTTATTTATTGTGGATATTATTCCTGGGCAGTATATTATTTTTCCCCAACAACATTGTATCAGAGCCATGGGGAATAATGATCCACTGTCTTTTCAGTACTTTCATCTCACAAAAGATAATTATAAGAAATGGTGTCCACGTATGAAAGTCATTCTGGGCTCCTAGGATATGTTGAAAATCGTAGACAGAGGCTATGCAAAACCCAATAATAAGGAAGCTCTACCTCAAATTGAAATATATATCTTGAAAAAAGACAAGGAAGAAAGATCAATAAACCTTCACGCTCATCCACCAATTTTTGGATGATGCCATATTTGAGAAAGTGGCAAATGCTACCACCTTCAAAGAAGCTTGGGAGATTTTAAAAAATTCTCTCCAAGGAGTTAAAAAGGTAAGGAACTTAAAACTTCAAACTCGAAGGGTTGATCTTGAAGTTTTAAAAATAAAACTTCGGATTATTGTTCAAAAGTGAGTCTATTGTAGATCATTTGAGAAAATATGAGGAGGACGTAGAAGATGTCCGTGTGGTAGAAAAGATCATTCGTAAATTAATACCTAAATTTGATTTTATGGTGTGTGCTATTGATGAGTTTAAATATTTAGACTCTATGATGGTGGAGCAATCGGAGACTTCTTTACAAGCCCACGAAGAAAAGATCAAAAGGAGAGAAGTAGTGTTATTGGAGCAACTTCTTAAAACTCAAGCATCCTTCAAGGATTATGGAGGTGAAAAGAGCTATCGAGGTAATTGATGGGGACGAGGCCGTGGCAGTCATGGAAGAGGAAGAATTAATGGTAACAACTTTAACAAGAAAGTTAAAATCCACCAAACATTCAGAGGTCATGGCCGTGGACAAAGAGGAGGAGGAGGATGTAGTTACTACCATGAAAATAATGGACAAAGGTATGACAAATCAAAAATTAAGTTATATAATTATCATAAATTTGGCCATTACTCTTGGAAATGTCGTAGTAATGTTGAAGAAAAAGCTAACCTTGTTTATGACAAGAAAGAAGAAGATGAGTCAATGATATTGTTGGCACTCAAGGAAGAAGACATGGATGATTATAGCTCGTGGTATTTGGACGATGGAGCAAGCTATCATATGTATGGATGCAAAGAGAATTTTGTTGAGATCAATAAAACGGTGAGAGGTAATGTGTCCTTTGGAGATACCTCAAAGATTCAAATCGAAGGGATAGGTACAATTCTGATCTCCTGTAAAAATTGTTGCCACAAGTTATTCAAGATATTTATTATGTCCCAAAATAAAGAAGTAATATTTTGAGTTTGAGCTAACTTCTTGAAAGGGATATTACATCCACATATAAAATATGCATCTTTGTTTTAGATATTAAAGTGGAATTCTAATTGCTAAAGTGAATATGGCAAAGAATACATTATTTTCTCTGAATCTTGAGACAATGATGCAAAGTATTTAAAGGATAATGTGCAACATGAATCATGGTGTTGGCACATGAGATTTGGGCACTTGAATTTTGAAGCGCTCAAATCAATAGGAGAAAAGAACACGGTGCATGGGATACCATCAATCAACCATCACAATTAATTGTGTTAAGCTTGTCTTCTTGGAAAACATACAAGGAGGAGTTTTCCAAAGGAGGCCATGTCCATATAACCAAACCGCTCCAACTTGTTCACATTGATGTGTGTGGACCAATCAATCCACCTTCCTTTGGTAAAAGTAAATACTATCTTCTCTTCATTGATGACTTTAGTAGAAAGACTTGAATTTATTTCTTGAACCAAAAATCTGAAGCTTTTGTTGTTTTTAAAATTTTTAAAGTACTTGTGGAGAAAGAAAGTGGCTATGAAGTAAAAGTTTGAAGGTCCGATAAAGGAGGCAAATTTACTTCAAAAGAATTTAATGACTTCTGTTAGTCTTATGGAATTTGTTTCTCTCTAATGGTACCTTATTTACCCAACAAAATGGAGTTGTAGAGAGAAAGAATTGAATGATTATTAATATGGCTAGATGTATGCTGAAAGATAAAAGTATGCCCAAGGAATTTTGGGCCGAAGCTGTTTCTTGTGCAGTTTTTTGATCAACAGCTCTCCAACAAGAAATGTTAGAGATCAAACCCATCAAGAAGCATGGAGTGGAAGAAAGTCAAGTGTTAAGCACTTGAGAATCCTTGGGAGCATAGCCTATGCTCATGTGCCACACCAAGGGAGCGCGAAGCTTGACGATCAAAGTGTCAAGCATGTGTTTGTTGGCTATCATACGATTTCAAAAGGCTATAAGTTATATATCTAGTAGCGGCAAAGTGGTAGTATGTCGTGATTTTGAATTTGATGAAGAATTGGCATGGAATTGGGAAGCTTAGGAAGAAAATTCATATGATTTTCTTCCACAGTTTGGTGAAGAAAAAGAACCACAGACAATGGAATATGTGCAGGATACAACTTTACATCCTTCTCCAACCAATGTTGCATCTCCCATTTCTCAAGAATGTTCAAATGAACAGTCGCAAAGGACAAAGATTATCAAGAGCTCTATGAGGACACAAAACAAGTTACTAATTTTGATTTTTATGTTGTCTCTTTGCTGACAGTGAACCAATAAACTTTAATGAAGCTATTACAGACAAAAGGCGGAGATAAGTCATGGAGAAGAAGATCGAGTCAATAGAGAAGAACAATACTTGGGAGTTAATAACTCCTCCCAAGGATCATCGAGCAATTGGAGTAAAATGGGTATACAAGTCAGAGAAGAATATTGATGGAGATGTGGAGAGATACAAGGCACGACTTGTGGCTAAAGGCTACAAGCGAAGGCAAGACATTGAATATGAAGAAGTATATGCACCTGCTGCCCGCATGGAGACGATTTGTTTCCTGATCTCTTTGGCGGCGCAGATAAAGTGGAAAATCCATTAATTAGATATCAAGTTAGCCTTCTTGAATGGCTATCTTGAAGAAGAGGTCTATGTTAAACAACCCTTGGGATTTGTGGTCAAAAACCATGAAGATAAAGTGTTGCAGTTGAAGAAAGCTTTATATGGATTGAAACAAGCCCGGTGGGCATGGAATAGTTGCATCGAAAAGTATTTTCAAGACAATAGTTTTACTCGTTGTCTCAATGAATATGCTTTTTACCTGAAAGTTCATACTAATGGAGATATCTTTCTTGTTTGTCTTTATGTTGATGATCTTATTTTTATGGGTAATAACCCAACTTTGTTTGAAGCTTTTAAGAAAGATATGTCCCGTGAGTTCGAGATAATGAACGTAGGGCTCATGTCATGCTACTTGGGACTAGAAGTAAAGCAGATGGAGGATGGAGTTTTTATCTCTCAAGAAAACTATACAAATGAGATATTGAAAAAGTTCAACATGCTTGATTGAAGCCCCGTGAACACGTCGATAGAGAGGGACAAAATTGTACAAGATTGATGAAGGAGAAAAAATGGATCCCACATTTTTCAAAAGTCTTGTGGGAAGTTTGATACAAGGTATCACTTTATCAGAGAATGTATTGCCAAGAAGGAATTCGAACTCAAGTAAGTGAAATTTCATGATCAAGTTGCAGATATTTTTACCAAGCCTCTCAAGTTTAAAGATTTTCAGATGTTGAGATTAAGGAAGAAGAAAAATCAAAATTAAGGAGAGATTTGTGGGACCCATCTAATAAAAAGAAACAAAAAAATGAAGAAAATGATGACAACAAGTTGCAATGAAGTTGGCGGCTCGAACCAAAAAAACTTTGGCAACTTGCAAAGCAAATTGCATATGCAAGCATTTTGATTGGCTGAAAGTTTGGCAAGTTTGGCAAGTTTTGCTATAATAGGAAGCTTCATTCCTCATTTTAAACGCACCAAAAAACAAGAGAGAAGTATTAGAGCTGTGAGAATAATCCACAAACTATTTTATAGTCCGTGAGAAAATAGAGTGAGAGTAATATTGTGGTGAGATATTTAAAATAAATATTTTTTTTTGAGTCGTAGTAGTCTTTTGACACTACAAAATTGTAATATTATAGGAATATTATATTATTTTATCCCGTTCAAAGATTTGGTGTTATTTTTACTCTCTTATGTTTTTGTTATTTATCGTGGAACATGATGCACTATCAACTGCCAAGAACATGAAAAGCTCCACTTGCTTGAGAACGGGCTAGTTGGAACTTAAGTACTAATTAACAGAAAACAGAAGATGCTTTTGTTTAAACAAGCTGTTGGTGACGGTAATAAACTAAGAAATTTAGTTACTTTACATATGAAGTAGTAACCTTTGAATGACACAAAATAATGTGAAAGATCGAATTTTACACTATTTACTGCAGGCAACAAGATATAACCTGCTATAACAAGTTAAACTACACCGATATTGTAAGAATATATTACCAATTAAGAATTGCTAGCTGTTCAGAAGCATAACAGGTAACAGTTTAGCATTGCATCGGGACGGACAAGCGAAGATCTAGATCAGATCAAAGTGTTTCCTCTACAAGAGCTTATTGACTAACAGAGAAACAACGTGCATAAATTGTGTCTCTCCTTGTTTCAATTAATTGCATTATAATTGAGGCCCCACTTTTTTTATTTTGAAGAAAAGATCATGTTGTTGTGATTAAGAAGAAATTAAACTGCTCTTTCGCACGTTCTCTCACTTAATTGATCATAGCTGACACTTCTTGGAACTTTCTTTTATTTCTTATTAATTGTCTTGCAACAGATTCTTAGAGAAAAGACAACAAGAAAAGTTGTCACGGAACGAGAAAGATTTGGGCGAAGAAAATGCTACAAATTTGTGACAAACTTGCCAATTAAGTATTAGGATGTTGAAGAGGCAGTGTTAGCTTAATGGTGGACATTTCTGCGCATGAACAGGTCAACTTGCAGTGTGCTTAATATTGACAAGTCATAGTTATTTAGCTCTAATTAATATTGTTATCCTGCAATAGGCACACGTTCGTACACGCTGTTATTCATGTGGATGAGTTGCAGATAAGCACATTGCTCGATGACCTTTAATTAGGACAATTTTTCAAAAGGTAAAAAAACCCTAGTCAGAGAAATATATTACAAGGCGTGATTGGACTCTGACGGGTTTAATGGACCAACACGAACAATGAGAATTCAAATAGACAACTTCAACTTTTTGGGATTGCAGCGTAGTAATTGTATTGGTTGCATAGACAACTCGATCAAACCTTGCCAATGCCAGCTGAAGAGGTTCATCAAATGGAAAATGAGTCCATCATCTTGCGTATTCTCCTTATAATTTAGCCCGATGAAAGTGTAATTAGTATTGGCAGGCAGTGACTAATTATCGAACTGTTGGTTATTGCCAGAGAAAAATTGCAAAATTTTCTTTTTCATGATCCTATGTCAATATTTTCACATATAGTAAAGCTAAATTGCTTACACTGGAGCCTTTGCAGCGTTTAACGCGATAATCTTTAATTTTTAGCTAGTTTTTGTCCCGGCAACGAGTAAATCTGGATTAGAAAGCTTGAAAATTTCTTACTACAATTATCTATTTTATAATCTATCCTAATTACCACTTCAAAACAAAGTGAAACTTAGCATATAGCTCTCATTGGCAGATGATTTATATGGCCACAACGTGATTGTTTTGACTGCATATATAGTTGGACTATGATGTATGGAAAAAACTCAAAAATTTGACCCTGACAATCCTCAATGAATCAGCAATAGTAGTAGGCCAAGTGTATACTACTCTTAAAATGATTCAATCTCTTCTATCTACAGTCTATCAAAGAACGCTAAATCGAAATCTAGGCTTCAACAGGATTTCCATGTGAAGATCTGACCCTGAAGACATGCTCTTCCCCTGTGCATTTATCTACTTTGACAATCCAGCGGCTCTTTTTCCCTGAAACGCCTAAGCTACTGCCTTTATGCGTCGTTTTAGTCACCAATAAGCCTTCTCCTATGGGTAACAAATGAGCATTAAAGCTTTGGCATCTACATGAGCCCATTCGCAATGCATTGTACCCCAAAACAATGGCAATTTCCCCGATTCTTCGTGCTGTTTTAAGAATGCCTTCACAATTGTTGAGGTTACAGTCAGTTACTATACAATCTTCTCTTCTGTAGTCATTTATTAGTAGAGTTTTGGCATCTCCAATGACAAACTCAACATGTCTCGCGTTATTGTGTAGAAATTTTAGTGATGGAATTAGTTTGTCAACACTACTAAGGATGCAAATGACTCTGCCACCAGTTTGCTGGGCTGCAGCCACTAGGGCTAGTGTGGTGGAGTCAGCTGCACCAGCACATGCAACAACCATCAATTGCGCGTTCTTTCCTGCAGCAAGTGCTGAGATGAATTCTGATACATCTGGCTCTTTTGCTCTCTTTTCCTGGCAAATACAAAATATACAACATGAGAAACAGAAAATTTTGGAATTTATTGAGTGAAATATTACTAAGTAGTACAGATTGGTGCAAGCAGTGAAGTTGTACTAACCATTTTTATTGCTCTGAGATAGGCTTTGGTTGCACTTTCAGCTGACCAACAGGCCATTTTGCTCCCTGTATACTTGTTTTTTCTTTGAAGGTGACGAATGCCTTGTATATTGTTGGCCAATATATAACAAAAGAAGAAGGGGCTGTAGTATGGCCAAGAAATGGCGTCATATCCATATATATGAAAGAAAAATAAATGCAAAACAGGGTAAAAATACTATTAAAAATTGAGTCTATTACTCAAAAGGTCACTCAACTAACCCAAATTATCTTTTAAAATCACTTTACTTTCGTTTGTAACAACAAAGTCACTAAACTATGGTTATTGCACTCAGAATGTCACTCAACTAGATTTTTCAAATTTTGGATTGCCAAATACCTATTTTACCCTCTAAATTATAAACATTTATCTTCTTTTTACTTTTTTAAAACTTTTTAATATTATGATTTTGCTTTTTTAATTTATATTATGGACTTACTTATAGAATAAATAAATATATAGAAAGTATTTAAGCATATATAATGCTGTAATAACAAAATAATGAGCATAGGGAAAAATTAATTAGAATAATTTGTTAGTAATAATACTTCTAGTATTAACAACAAAAATTCAAAATTTATTTGCACAATTCAGAATGAAAGAAAATAAAGATTGTAAATATATATTTCATGCACGTAATATAAAATTATATATTTAAATAAAGATATTTTTATAATACACAATATATATTCTTGAAAATTATGCTCAATTATATTATTATATTTCTACCAACTTTCCGATGACACAAAGTTATGTCACCGGAAAGCAGGGGGACTATCTGTATAGAGTAAAATATGCTATGTTAAGTCGTGCATGGTGTGTGTGTATATATATATTTTAAGAATATATAATGTATATTATAAAAGTACTTTTATTTAAATAATTATTTTTATATTATGTGCATGAAATATATATATATATATATATATATATATATATATATATATATATATTATACAACCATTATTTTCTTTCCTTCTGAATTGTGTGAATAATTTTTTAAATTTTTGTTGTTAATACTAAAATTATTATTACAAACAAATTGTTCTAGTGAATTCTTTTACTATGCTCATTGTTTTCTTATTCTAGCATTATAGATGCTTAAATACTTTTTATTTTTTAAATTTATAAATAATATCTATTTATTCTATAGGTAAGTCCATAATATAAATAAAAAATAAAAAATCATAATATTAAAAAGTCAAAAAAAAATAAAAAAAGATAAAAATTTATAAATTAGTGGGTAACATAGGTATTTGGCAATTCAAAATTTTAAAAATCTAGTTGACTAACATTTTGAGTGTAATAACTATAGTTCAGTGACTTTGTTGTTACGAACGAAAGAAAAGTGATTTTAGGAGATAATTTGAGATAGTTGAGTGACTATTTGAGTAATTGATTCATTAAAAATTTATAAAATCGTGATGAATGCAATTTTCACTCGTTTTATATGTGTATCTAATAATTAATGGACGATTATTTTAGTTAAGTTCGATTACACAGCTGTGCAATAAATTTTCGCAGTTCCCAAATACATGGCTTCGCTAGCATCATGAGGAGACATGAAAATTTTGATCTTTCAACTAAGATTATTGCAAATATCAACGTAGAGACAAAACTGATAAGAACCATGTTGGTCCTAGCTAAGGTTGTCAAACGGGCCGGGTTGACTAGTTTTCCGACCGGCCCAGATCGGTTGAAACCCAGACCAGCCCGGACCAATACTTAGGGGGCCAGGTGGGCTGGGTTAGGGGTTGATCCATTCACCTTAATACATCCGCTTAACCAGACCGGTCAACCAAAATTTCTGTAGAACCGGTTAACCGGTTAGATTTCTGATTTTTTTCAAATGTCATATGATCGTTACCCAACGGGTTGATTGCAAGAATAGTTCTTTTTTGGGCAATGATTTTTTTAGAAAAATATCATTTTTAGTAATTACTAATTTAGCCCTTTGAAAAATTATAAATACACCCCTCCCCAACCCCTCTCCCCTCCCCTTCCTTCATTTCTTCACGCATCTCTCGTTTCTCAAACTCAAATTCTCAATTCAAGTTAAATTATGTCTCGTACTTCTAGAGTGCGCTCATATATTTGGGAACATTTTGAGGTGGTAGAAGAAAATAAAGAAGTTCACAAAGTAAAATGCAAGAACTCTGGTCTAGTCTTAAATTTTCGTCTAAAGTGAGTACACCGGTTGTTTAAGTAGGTATATGAAGAGTTGTCTTGAACGTCCTCCAGAAATTCGTATTTAAGTTGATTTGAGATAATTTGTGTTGGTTTAAAATTATTAGACGAATTTATGCTTAATGTTTTAATTTGTTAGATTAATTTGAAGTATTATTATGCAATAGAAATTTAGTTTTACTCTTTTTTTGTTAATTTAGTTATTGTTAAATGTAAACTTTAATTTGTAAGTTTGAAATAAAAAAAGAACTTGCAAATTATAAGTGCGATTTTTTTCCATCTTCATTATATTCTATTATCTTAAATTCTTAATGAAATATTCAAAATTTCAAATATAAAGATTTTAAAGCCTTAGCATCCTTTTATTCAAACACTCTTTTTATAAGATTATTTTTTTAGTTTTATATTTTTACTTTATATTAATATAAATTACGATAGTTACACAAAATATGGAAAAAAAGGCACTAACCCGGCCCGATCCGACCATTGGACCCGTAACCTTTACGGTTCATATTTTACCCAGATGGACCTGGATCCGTTAAGCCTGGTATAGACTAATACGTAACCGGCCTGGATTGAAAACCGGGCTGGTTTTATTTTTTCCCAACCCTGACCGGCCCGGCCCACCTGTTTAACACCCGTAGTCCTAACACCCTTCCAGCAAACTTCTGGTATCGATCAAGATTCGAGTTCAGTACTTGAATTAATATATTATCTAATTGGGTTATAGCCTGTTTGGCCAAGCTTATTTTTGGCCAAAAGTGCTTTTTTTTGCCAAAAGTAATTTTGGCCAAAAATTGAGGTGTTTGGCCAAGCTTCTGGAAGGAAAAAAAGTGCTTTTGAGGAGAAGCAGAAGCAGTTTTGGAGAAGCAAAAAAAAGTAGCTTCTCTCCAAAAGTACTTTTTTGAGAAGTACTTTTGAGAAAAATACACTTAGAAGCAGTTTTTAACAGTTTGGCCAAACACTAAATGCTGCTCAGAAGTGCTTTTCAAACCAATTCGCCAAACACAAACTGCTTCTCACCAAAAGTACTTCTGAGAAAAGCACTTTTAAAAAAAAAGTGCTTCTCAAAATAAGATGATGTTTGCAGCTTGGCCAAACGGGCTATTACTCTCTTAGGTCCTGGTCCTTTGGGGTACGATATGGTACAGTATCCTTCAAGAAATAGATATTAAAAAATGAATTTGATCTAGATTTTAGGTTAGTTATCTTTGAGATTTGTCATGACCCAAACCCCGCACTGGCCGTGATGGCGCCTCTCGTGAAGACGAGGCCAACCAACTAAACCAACTTATCTTTTTTGAATTGTTAACATTAATAAGCATATTTAATATATTTAAATAACAACAGTCTATCAAAAAATCTCTTTAATAAGTGCAGAATAAAACCCAAACATAGCCCAAACCGGGGTGTCACAAGTCACGAGCATCTGTCAGAGTATGACTACAATTACAAGACCTAAAATACAAGGCCGAAATAATGGTCAACAGAAAGAGAAGCGGTGCTGCAAATGCAGGCAGTCAGCTAGCTACTCCTATAACTCTGCCTCTGATCAGCAAGAACCCGCTACCGGTGAATAAATACCTGCATCTGCACGTGAGGTGCAGGGAGTAAAGTGAGTACTCCAACTCAGTGAGTAATAAGGGTAAATAACAACTGAGAAGTAACAAATCACGTAAAGCAAACCATCATGCTATATAGGAGCAGTGAAAAACCTTTGAGAGAAAGAAGTGAAGCTGTAAAACCTTTAGAAATATCTTAGCTCAGTTTAAAACCTCTTTTGAAAATAACTTTTTCAACAGTTATGCAAATGAATACAAAACAAATAGTGCAGACGAGCACAGAAGTCTGCCTCTCGGGCACCACACTCGGTTCTCAGATAATACCAAAATATCAGATGAATATTGTAAGAAGAAGCACAAACAACATATAATGGCACACAAATGACATAAGGTAAACATATCAAACAGTACCGGTACCGCTGCGGCATGCAACCCACTCCACATATCGGTGTGGCGTGCAACCCGCTCCGTTTAACGTCGACGGCGCTCACTGGGGTGTGAAGACTCCGGTAGGGCCCCTTACGGACCAAGCGCAATAATAAGTCATCTCGTGGCATCAATCAGGCCTTTGGCCTCCTATCAATATCAATACAGTACCATTGCGGCGCGCAGCCCGATCCATAATTAGTCCAAAATCACATAAGCCCCTCGGGCACAACAGTATAGAAATATTCAGCCCAAACTTCCTTTGAAAATATTTACTTAAGTTTCAAGTGAGAAAAAAGGTGGCTGAATTTACAAAACAGTATTAAAAATCAGGACTGAGTTCATTAGTATGTAAAAATGGTAAGAAACCAGTAAAAACAATCCCTGAAGTATTAAATTAATCGGCACGAAGCCCAAATAAAGCAAGCAGCTCAAATTATAATGATAATAAATGAATTTCAGTCAAATAAGCAGTATATTCATCAACCGGGACGGACCAAGTCACAATCCCCAACGGTGCTCTACCCCACGCTCGCTATCCGGCGTGCAAGTCACCTTAATACACCACTATGATGTACAAGTCCGGGTTTCAAACCCTCAGGATGTCATTTATAATTATTACTCACCTCGAACCTGCGATATCTCTAGCTCGCGATGCCTTCGCCCCTCAAATCAGCCTCCACGCACGTCGAATCTATCCAAAATCAGAGCGAATACATCACAATATGTCAATGGGATAGTACCCAATCGAAAACAATCAAAAAATAGTGAAAATCTCAAAATTAGCAAAACTCGAGCCCCGGGACCACTTCTCGAAAAATCATAAAATTAATGTCATCGGATTCCTCATCTCGCCACGAGTCTATACATACAAAAAACTCCCAAATCCGAGCCCAAATGAAGCTCCAAATCCTACTTTGGAATAACAAATTTCAAATCCCTAACTTTACCCTCTTTTAATGAATTTCCCACAAATTTCTATGTTAATTCTACCATTAAATCATGAATTTAGGTCAAGGAACTCACCTCCAATCAAACCTAGTCGAAATCTCCTTCAATTTCCGTCCAAAAGCTCTCAAGGTCGATCAAAAATGGTGGAAAATGAACATAAGCTCTCGGAACAAAATAAGCTTTAAAACCCTTCTCTGAACAGTCATTTTCGCATCTGCGGTTACCTTACAGCATGTGCGACTACCGCTTCTGTGGTTTTCCACCTGCTTCTGCGGAACTCCCAATCTCCCCCAGGACCGCTTCTGCGGTCTAATACCGCTTCTGCGGACACCGCTTATGCGGTCAGACATCCGCTCTTGCGGAACCTCCTACTCACACACGAACCGCTTCTGCAGTCAATAAAGTGCATCTGCGACAACCGCACCTACTAAATCCTTCCACTTCTGCGGAAATTCTCCAACTGACTAACACTCTGTGCTCCAACCCTTCGCATCTGCGGCCCCTTTTCCGCAGATGCGAAAATACCAGGAATCAGCAAACACCAGTGATCACGCCCAACTCTAGTCCTAAAAAGGATAAGCGGTCGCTGCAAATATAATCCGATCTAAAAGTCCGGAGTCGAATCCCGTAAAAAACTAAGCCTTAGTTATATTTGTTTATTATCACCACGAAGACAAGATTGAAAATAAATAAACAACGAAAAACTAGCTATGCTTGAATTGTAAACAATTGAAATAAAGGTCAAAGGTAATGGTTTCCCTCCGTTGTTGATTTCTTTAGTTGTATGTTTCTTATAGCTTTGACTTAGTTGCCTCTATCAATCATGAACTCTCCAGCTATCATAAATCTCTCTCAAGCAATTATGATAATTTACTAGACGCACTCTCTCAAGCTACGCTAGCTAGATTCACATCACAGTTCACTTAGGTCGCACCCGAGGTATCGTTCATTATCTCTAATCCAACCTCTAAACCCTCGGTTATGACTCTCGTCTATACTCCGAGAGTGATGTTGTTCAAACAGCTACCTAAATATCCACTCTATCTCAAGCAGATACATAATAAATAGGAACGGCTAATTGAGGATCCTTTCAATTAACAAAAAATTAAAACGTAGTTGAACAAATAGAGATTAACAACCAACTCAAAACTATATTAATATAACAACCAATTCATCCCCAAAGGGTTTCACCAAACCTTAGATAACAAATTAGCTATTCATAATAGTACGTAAAACTACAATATCAAAAGTCATAACCAACAATGAAAAATAGGAAGAGGAAAGAAAAACTTGTTGAAGAATTCCCCGCCTTGCTCTCAATGTGTTCTTTCCTCCTTAGGTCTAATTTGTATCGAAAATATGTCCCCTATCGTCTTTTAGCCGGCCTCCTTTGTTTAATATAGGGTTTAGGGCTTAAAATCCCATGTTTTGCACTTTGGTCCCTGAAATTTTCGCTTCCTTCTGCGGTCCCACCGCGGTTACGCTAGGACCGCGGCCAGAATGGTCCTCGGAATCTTTGGTAATGTTCTGCCGAGGTGTTCTACCGCAGTCCTATGTAACCGCGATTTATTACCCTGTTCCGTTTGGAATTTGAAAAAATGTAAAACATAAAAGTTGTAGCCCTTTGAGTCTTTCCAACCGAATATTGTGGAGCCCAAATGGAGTTCTGAGCAAAAGGTTATGTCTATTTTACTAGACAGTGCGCAATATGCCTCCTTGAGTCTTCGTTCGTACTTGATTATAAAATTTGACCCACGAATACGGTCCCGGCTTAATTCCTTGGGCTTTTACTCAGACTTCAAAGCTCCAAATTACTTAAATTCATTCCATAACATCTATATAGCTCGGAATTACTCCTACAAGATATAAATCACACCGTTAGTGCAAAACACTAGCAATTAAAGCGCAAACTCAACAAAAGTGCTGCAAATTAGAGTGTAATAAGTGACTAAAATATGCAATTATAGCCTATCATCAACACCCTATACTTAAACCATTGCTCGTCCTCGAGCAATCAAACTACACTTTTTTTTTATAGACACGACTTTTTTTTAAACAATTCTCCTAACTCATCACACCAAGAGTATTTAAAATAGACTAAGCACAAAAGTGTAACATCTTCACCTCAAGATTCGACTCACAAGTACCACGCATTATTCACAACTCACCTACTTACTCTAACATAGAGGTCACTGACATTAC
>MU683911.1:47603-95884 GCA_026770625.1 Nicotiana glauca
AAAGAAAAAGGATTATAGGCTCAAAGAGGCTAACTACGATACATAACAATTAGGTGGGTAAAATATATATATCTGGCTCAACAAGAAAATGCCTATATCACTTCCAAGACTGAACAACACTACTATTTCGCTCTGCAAACACACATGGCAAGTTCTAGGCATCAAATCCAATGCACTGAATAACGCAAAACCTTACACTCACATGGCACATAACTCACTCAAGATTGGATTCATAGACACTCTAGTCAAAGCAGTTAAGCAAAGTTAAGATAATACAATTTAAGGTACTTCTACAAGAGTCAAAAACTGAGCATAAGCGTCACAACCAAAGTACTCACTATTCTCAAGGCATAACCAAGTCAAGAGATATTGCTTCATTTCAAAACACAACACAATGGCTCCTACTCCAAAAAAAAAAAACTAACTACACCCGGCTTAAATAAAACCCTTGGAAAAGAACTGTGGCCTAAAGAAAAACCAAGGGGGAGTTACTACACTACCTAAAACAAAACAAAAAATCTTTTTGGTATTTTATTTAGACTTACTTACCTCAAGAAAACTGTCTAGATGATCCGTCATCAGGAAAAGTCCAATATTTAAAAAAAACAAACACAGCTAAAGTTGCACGAAAAGCCACCCAGACAATCTCCTCACCCCAAACTTAAAATTGTGCATTGTCTCTAATGAACATCCATACATACAAGAGGGTAAAAGAAACTCCCTGGTAGGCCAAAGGCCGAAGCACCAGCAGTTCCTGGCGTACTCAGACTTCTCCCAGCTTGGTCCTTCGTGCGGGTATCTCACACTTAGTTCCAACCATTTCATTTGTTGGTGCATCCTTCCAATACCTTTGATTGCCATGCTCCTAGAAAATAAAAATTTCATACTACAAAATAATATAATTAAAAAAAATAAAAATAAAAAATAAACAAAAGCGGTAAAGCTGGGTTGCCTCCCAACAAGCGCTTGATTTAACGTCGCGGCACGACGCGAATCATTTCTTGCCTCCACCTCGAGCTTATGAATTGAACCCCCAATTTGGCTTCAAGTATTCGGTTATGCTCCAGGGTGGTGGAACAAATATAATTGGCACAAGCAACCATTGTACTATTTTACACTTCTTGGATTTTAGATGAGGTATGTAGTCCTGTCTTTCTGGCACGAAAAATTCCAGAATATATGCACCTTGTTCCTTATTCTTTGACTTCTCAATCGGCTTGGATGACTCTATTTTCATATTGTCATCCAAGCACAATGTAGAAAAATTTTTGGAGTGAGGACCACTGCGCTCACACACATGAACTTCAGGACTTTCAGCATCCTCAACATCAATGACACTAGAGTCAACAAAATTTGTATCCTCAATGTCCTTGGCTGACTCTAGACTCACTTCTTCAACATTGACATCTTCAAATTCTAGTTGGCTAGGTTGTTGATGTTCTACTTTGACCTCCCCAATTAATACCTCAAATTCCTGCTTTTCTTGGCTACTACCCTCAATATTGGCTTGTTGAGCATTAAAAGCTCCAACCACTTGACTCAATTGAGCCTCCAACTTGTGAATAGTTTCCTCTTGCCTTTCTATTTGCAATTATTTTTCATTGTTTTGTTCTATAAGGCACTTTTGCATATCCTTGATCTCCTTCATGTCCGCATTCTCAGGTTCTTTGTTACTATTAAGTTCACAAGAAAAGGTAG
Source organism: Nicotiana glauca (assembly GCA_026770625.1). Lineage (NCBI taxonomy): Eukaryota > Viridiplantae > Streptophyta > Magnoliopsida > Solanales > Solanaceae > Nicotiana > Nicotiana glauca. The sequence continues at coordinate 49,302 of MU683911.1, forward strand.
AACCATCATAGTAGGGGGTTGGGAGAAAATAAGAAATACAAGCAGAACCATGAAGGTGACCATTTTGACAACCACACACATCACACACATTCCACAAATAAGATTGAGTTGGTGCATATAACTCGCTCTTAGGAATGTTTTGAAAATTTTGCCACGGGTGGTTTCCTTCACAATATGTATTGAGATCAAATGTAGAACTGTCTGTACCTAAATTCCCATAATTCCAAGATGTCATGTTTCTCAAATCAACAGTCATAATAAAATTAAAAAAAATATAAAAAAATTTAAAATCCAAACTTGAACCCTAGCAATATACACAGATACAACTTCACCGTTAGTTCCCCGGCAATGGCGCCAAAATTTTATCACGCCCAACTCTAGTCTTAAAAAGGATAAGCGGTCGCTGCAAATATAATCCGGTCTAAAAGTCCGGAGTCGAATCCCACAGAGAACTAAGGCTTAGTTGTATTGGTTTAATATCACCACGAAGACAAGATTGAAAATAAATAAATAGTTGAAAACTAACTATGATTGAATTGTTAACAAGTGAAATAAATGTCTAAGGTAATGGTTTCCCCCCGTTGTTGATTTCCTTCGTTGTATGTTTCTTGTAGCTTTGCCTTAGTTGCCTCTATCAATAATGAACTCTCCAGCTATTATAAATCTCTCTCAATCAATTATGATAATTTACTAGACACAATCTCTCAAGCTACGCTATTTAGATTCACATTACAGTTCACTTAGATCGCACCCGAGGTATCGTTATCTCTAATCCAACCTCTAAACCCTCAGATATGACTCTCGTCTATACTCCGGGAGTAATGTTGTTCAAACAACTACCTAAATATGCACTCTCTCTCAAGCAGATACATAATAAATGGAAATGGCTAATTGAGGATCCTTTCAATTAACCAAAATCAAAACGTAGTTGAACAAATAGAGATTAACAACCAACTCAAAACTATATTAATATAACAACCAATTCATTCCCAACGGGCTTCACCAAAACCTTAGATAAAAAATTAGCTATACATAATAGTATGTAAAACTACAATATCAAAAGTCATAACCAACAATGAAAAATAGGAAGAGGAAGGAAAAACTTGTTGAAGAATTACCGCCTTGCTCTCAATGTGTTCTTGCCTCCATAGGTCTAATTTGTGTCCAAAATATGTCCTCTATCTTCTTTTGGCCGGCCTCCTTTGTTTAATATAGGGTTTAAGGCTTAAAATCCCGTGTTTTACACTTTGTTCCCTGAAATTTTCGCTTCCTTCTGCAGTCCCACCGCGGTTACGCTAGGACCGCGGCCAGAATGGTCCTCTGAATATTTGGTAATATTCTGCCGCGGTGTTCTACCGCAATCCTACCGTAACCTCGATTTTTCATCCAGTTCCTTTTGGAATTTGGAAAAATATAAAACATAAAAGTTGTATCCCTTTGAGTTGGCATTCCAACCATATATTGTACAGCCCAAATAAAGTTTTTATCGAAAGGTTATGTCTATTTTACTAGACAGTGCGCAATATGCCTCCTCAAGTCTTCGTTCGTACTTAATTATCAAATTTGACCCCCGAATACGATCCCGGCTTAATTCCTTGGGCTTTTACTCAAACTTCAAAGCTCCAAATCACTTGCATTCATTCCATAACATCTATATAGCTTGGAATCACTCCTACAAGCTATAAAACACACCATTAGTGCAAAACACTAGCGATTAAAGCGCAAACTCAACTAAAATGCTGTAAATTAGAGTGTAATAAGTGACTAAAATATGCAATTATAGCCTATCATCAACACCCCAAACATAAACCATTGCTTGTCCTCGAGTAATCAAACTACACTTTTTTTATAGACACGAATTTTTTTTAAACAATTCTCCTAACTCATCACACCAAGAGTATTTAAAATAGACTAAGCACAAAAGTGTAACATCTTCACCTCAAGATTCGACTCACAAGTACCACGCATTATTTACAACTCACCTACTTACTCTAACATAGAGGTCACTGACATTACCTTTCTTTCATGAATCAAGTTCCCTCACAGAACAAAATAGTAGTTCCACACAACAAAATTTAAGAACACTTAGGAACTCAAGATAGAAGGAATTCACTCACTCTCAGAAATAACATTCATATGCCACAAAAGATGCACCATAAGCTTGCTCGTAGTGTACTACTCCACTAATCGAGCTCATTCAATCCAGGATCAATTAGGACTTTATTTGGTTGTAATGTAGGCTACGTGATGGGTAGTAAACATTTAGATATAAGAGTGACTACACCTCCCTAAGCACTTTAATACATATACTTTAACATTCAAACCCCATACTTATGTCAAACCAAAATTCTACCTTCACATCAATGTAAATTACCTCATTCTTCTTGAAGCACACTTATGTCAAAAGCCACCACTTATCAAGGAATTTTTTATTTCACAACAATCCAACTATATATATATTTTTTTTCAATTCAAGTGGCTCTTCCTTTTTTTTCAAAATAGTGCATCTTTCTTCTTATTCAATTAGTTCCACTCAAAAGCCAAACCAACCACCCCACACTTTAATTTTTACAAAGTTCATAACAATTAAAGTGCTCATGAGAGGTGAAAATGTTCTTTAATTCAAACAAATGGGTAAGGCTTGTAATGTGGTTGCCAAAGAAAAAGGATTATAGGCTCAAAGAGGCTAACTACGATACATAACAATTAGGTGGGTAAAATATACATATCTGATTCAACAAGAAAATGCCTATATCACTTCCAAGACTGAACAACACTACTATTTCGCTTTGCAAATACACAGGGAAAGTTCTAGGCATCAAATGCAATGCACTGAATAACGCAAAACCTTACACACACACGGCACATAACTCACTCAAGATTGGATTCATAGACACTCTAGTGAAAGCAGTTAAGCAAAGTTAAGATAATACAATTTAATGTACTTCTACAAGAGTCAAAAACTGAGCATAAGCATCAAAACCAAAGTAATCACTATTCTCAAGGCATAACCAAGTCAAGAGATATTGATTTACTACAAAACACAACACAATGGCTCCTACTCCCAAAAAAAACTAACTACACCGGTTCAAATAAAACCCTTGGAAAAGAACCGTGGCCTAAAGAAAAACCAAGGGGAGTTACTACACTACCTAAAACAAAACAAAAAATCTTTTAGCTATTTTATTTATACTTACTTCCCTCAAGAAAACTGTCTAGAAGCGTCATCAGGAAAAGTCCAATCTTTAAAAAAAACAAACACAGCTAAAGTAGCATGAAATGCCACCCAGACAATCTCCTCACCCCACACTTAAAATTGTGCATTGTCCCCAATGCACATCCATATATACAAGAGGGTAAAAGAAACTCCCTGGTAGGCCAAAGGCTGAAGCACTAGCAGTTCCTGGGGTAATCAGACTTCTCCCAGCTTGGTCCTTCGTGCGGGTACCTCACACTTAGTTCCAACCATTTCATCTGTTGGTGCATCCTTCCAATAAAGGTGGGTTTCCTCCTAACAAGCGCTTGATTTAACGTCGCGGCACGATGCAAATCATTTTTTGCCTCCACCTCGAGCTTATGAATTGAACCCCCAATTTGGCTTCAAGTATTCGGTTATGCTCCAGGGGTGGTGGAACAAATATAATTAGCCCAAGCAACCATTGTAATATTTTACACTTCTTGGATTTTAGATAAGGTATGTAGTCCTGTCTTTCTGGCAAGAAAAATTCCAGAATATATGCACCTTGTTCCTCATTCTTTGACTTCTCAATCGGCTCGGATGACTCTATTTTCATATTGTCATCACAGCACAATGTAGAAAAATGTTTGGAGTGAGGACCACTGCGCTCACACACATGAACTTCAGGATTTTCAGCATCCTCAACATCAATGACACTAGAGTCAACAAAATTCGTATCCTCATTGTCCTTGGCTGACTCTAGACTCACTTCTTCAATATTGACATCTTCAAATTCTAGTTCGTTAGGTTGTTGATATTCTACTCTGACCTCCCCAATTAACACCTCCAATTCATGCTCTTTTTGGCTACTATCCTCAATATTGGCTTTTTGGCCATTAAAAGCTCCAACCACTTGACTCAATTGAGCCTCCAACTTGTGAATAGTTTCCTCTTGCCTTTCTATTTGCAATTATTTTTCATTGTTTTGTTCTATAAGGCACTTTTGCATATCCTTGATCTCCTTCAGGTCCGCATTCCTAGGTTCTTTGTTACTATTAACTTCACAGGAAAAGGTAGAACCATCATAGTACGGGGTTGGGGGAAAATAAGAAATACAAGCACAACCATGAAGGTGACCATTTTGACAACCACACACATCACACACATTCCACAAATAATATTGAGTTGGTCCATATAACTCGCTCTTAGGAATATTTTGAAAATTTTGCCACGGGTGGTTTCCTTCACAATATGTATTGAGATCAATAGTAGAACTATTTATACCTAAATTTCCATAATTCCAAGATGTCATGTTTCTCAAATCAACAGTTATAATAAAATTTTAAAAAATACAAAAAAAAATTAAAATCCAAACTTGAACCCTAGAAATATACACAACTACAACTTCACCGTTAGTTACCCGGCAATGGCGCCAAAATTTGATCACGCCCAACTCTAGTCTTAAAAAGGATAAGCGGTCGCTGCAAATATAATCCGGTCTAAAAGTCCGATGTCGAATCCCACAGAGACCTAGGGTTTGTTGTATTGGTTTAATATCTCCACGAAGACAAGATTGAAAATAAATAAACAGTTGAAAACTAACTATGATTCAATTGTTAACAATTGAAATAAACATCTAAGGTAATGGTTTCCCCCCGTTGTTGATTTCCTTCGTTGTATATTTCTTGTTGCTTTGCCTTAGTTGCCTCTATCAATCATGAACTCTCCAGCTATCATAAATCTCTCTCAAGCAATTATGATAATTTACTAGACACATTCTCTCAAGCTACGCTAGTTAGATTCACATTACAGTTCACTTAGATCGCACCCGAGGTATCGTTATCTCTAATCCATCCTCTAAACCCTCAGTTATGACTCTCGTCTATACTCCGGGAGTAATGTTGTTCAAACAACTACCTAAATATGCACTCTCTCTCAAGCAGATACATAATAAATGAGAACGGCTAATTAAGGATCCTTTCAATTAACCAAAACAAAAACGTAGTTGAACAAATAGAGATTAACAACCAACTCAAAACTGTATTAATATAACAACCAATTCATTCCCAACGGATTTCACCAAAACCTTAGATAAAAAATTAGCTATACATAATAGTATGTAAAGCTACAATATCAAAAGTCATAACCAACAATGAAAAATAGGAAGAGGAAGGAAAAACTTGTTGAAGAATTCCCGCCTTGCTCTCAATGTGTTCTTGCCTCCTTATGTCTAATTTGTGTCCAAAATATGTCCTCTATCTTCTTTTGGCCGGCCTCCTTTGTTTAATATAGGGTTAAAATCCCATTTTTTGCACTTTGTTCCCTGAAATTTTCGCTTCCTGCCGCAGACCCACCGCGGTTATGCCAGGACCGCGGCCAGAATGGTCCTCTGAATATTTGGTAATGTTCTGCCGCGGTGTTCTATCGCAGTCCTACCGTAACCTCGATTTTTAACCCAGTTCCGTTTGGAATTTGGAAAATATAAAACATGATAGTTGTAGCCCTTTAAGTTAACATTCCAACCATATATTGTACAGCCCAAATGGAGTTCTAAGTGAAAGGTTATGTCTATTTTACTATACAGTGCGCAATATGCCTCCTCGAGTCTTCGTTCGTACTTAATTATCAATTTTGACTCCCGAATACGATCTCGGCTTAATTCCTTGGGCTTTTACTCAGACTTCCATGCTCCAAATCACTTGAACTCATTCCATAACATCTATATAGCTTGGAATCACTCCTACAAGGTATAAAATACACCGTTAGTGCAAAACACTAGCGATTAAAGCGCAAACACAACTAAAGTGCAGTAAATTAGAGTGTAATAAGTGACTAAAATATGAAATTATAGCCTATCATTAACACCCCACACTTAAGCCATTGCTCGTCCTCGAGCAATCAAACTGCACTTTTTTTTTATAGACACGACATTTTTTAAACAATTCTCCTAACTCATCACACCAAGAGTATTTAAAATAGACTAAGCACAAAAGTGTAACATCTTCACCTCAAGCTTCGACTCACAAGTACCACGCATTATTCACAACTCACCTACATACTCTAACATAGAGGTAACTGACATTACCTTTCCTTCATGAATCAAGTGCCCTCACACAACAAAAGAGAGTAGTTCCACACAACAAAATTTAAGAACACTTAGGAACTCAAGATGGAAAGAATTCACTCACTCTCAGAAATAACATTCATTAGACACAAAAGATGCACCATAAGCTTGCCTGTAGTGTACTACTCCACTAATCGAGCTCATTCAATCCAAGATCAATTAGGACTTTATTTGGTTGTAATGTAGGCTACGTGACGGGTAGGATACATTTAGATATAAGAGTGACTACACCTCCCTAAGCACTTTAATACATATACTTTAACATTCAAACCCCATACTTATGTCAAACCAAAATTCCACCTTCACATCAATGTAAATTACCCCATTCTTCTTTAAGCACACTTACGTCAAGAGCCACCACTTATCAAGGAATATTTTTTTTTTCACAACAATCCAACTATATTTATATTTTTTTTTTCAATTCAAGAGGCTCTTCCTTTTTTTTTCGAAATAGTGCACATTTCTCCTTATTCAATTAGTTCCACTCAAAAGTCAAACCAACCACCACACACTCTAACTTTTACAAAGTTCATAACAATTCAAGTGCTCATGAGAGGTGGAAAGTTTCAAATAGATGGTTAATTCAAACAAATGGGTAAGGCTTGTAATGTGGTTGCCAAAGAAAAAGGATTATAGGCTCAAAGAGGCAAACTAAGATACATAACAATTAGGTGGGTAAAATATACATATCATGCTCAACAAGAAAATGCCTATATCACTTCCAAGACTGAACAACACTATTATTTTGCTTTGCAAATACAAAAGGCAAGTTCTAGGAATCAAATGAAACGCACTGAATAACGCAAAACCTTACACACACATGGAACATAACTAACTCAAGATTGGATTCATAGACACTCTAGTCAAAGCAGTTAAGCAAAGTTAAGATAATACAATTTAAGGTATTTCAACAAGAGTTAAAAACTGAGCATAAGTGTCACAACCAAAGTACTCACTATTCTCAAGGTATAACCAAGTCAAGAGATATTGATTCACTTCAAAACACAACACAATGGCTCCTACTCCCAAAAAAAAACTAACTACACCCGATTCAAATAAAACCCTTGGAAAAGAACCGTGGCCTAAAGAAAAACCAAGGTGGAGTTACTACACTACCTAAAACAAAACAAAAAATCTTTTTGGTATTTTATTTAGGCTTACTTCCCTCAAGAAAACTGTCTAGAAGATCCGTCATCAAGAAAAGTCCATTCTTTAAAAAAATTAAACACAGCTAAAGTAGCATGAAACACCACCCAGACAATCTCCTCACCCCATACTTAAAATTATGCATTGTCCCCAATGCACATCCATATATACAAGAGGGTAAAAGAAACTCCCTGGTAGGTCAAAGGCCGAAGCACTAGGAGTTCCTGGGGTACTCAGACTTCTCCCAGCTTGGTCCTTCGTGCGAGTACCTCACACTTAGTTCCAACCATTTCATTTGTTGGTGCATCCTTCCAATACCTTTGCTTTCCATGCTCCTAGAAAATAAAAATTTGACACTACAAAACAATATAATTAAAAATAAATAAATAAATGAAAGCAATAAAGCTAGGTTGCATCCCAACAAGCGCTTGATTTAACGTCGCGGCAGGACGCGAATCACTTTTTGCCTCCACCTCGAGCTTATGAATTGAACCCCCAATTTGGCTTCAAGTATTCGGTTATGCTCCAGGGGTGGTGGAACAAATATAATTGGCCCAAGCAACCATTGTACTATTTTACACTTCTTGGATTTTAGATGAGGTATGTAGTCCTGTCTTTCTGGCAAGAAAAATTCCAGAATATATGCACCTTGTTCCTCATTCTTTGACTTCTTAATCGACTCGGATGACTCTATTTTCATATTGTCATCCAAGCACAATGTAGAAAAATGTTTGGAGTGAGGACCATTGCGCTCACACGCATGAACTTCAGGACTTTCAGCATCCTCAACATCAATGATACTAGAGTCAACAAAATTCTTATCCTCAGTGTCCTTGGCTGACTCTAGACTCACTTCTTCAACATTGACATCTTCAAATTCTAGTTGGCTAGCTTGTTGATGTTCTACTCTGACCTCCCCAATTAACACCTCCAATTCATGCTCTTTTTGGCTACTATCCTCAATATTGGCTTGTTGGGCATTAAAAGCTCCAACTACTTGACTCAATTGAGCCTCCAACTTGCGAATATTTGCCTCTTGCCTTTCTTCTGCAATTGTTTTTCATTGTTTTGTTCCATAAGGCACTTTAGCAAATCCTTGATCTCCTTTAAGTCCGCATTCCCAGGTTCTTTTTTCCTATTAACTTCACAAGAAAATGTAGAACCATCATAATAAGGGGTTGGGGGAAAATAAGAAATACAAGCACAACCATGAAGGTGACCATTTTGACAACCACACAAATCACACACATTCCACAAATAAGATTGAGTTGGTGCACATAACTCGCTCTTAGGAATGTTTTGAAAATTTTGCCACGGGTGGTTTCCTTCACAATATATATTGACATCAATAGTAGAATTATCTATACCTAAATTACCATAATTCCAAGATGTCATGTTTCTCAAATCAATAGTTATAATAAAATAAAAAAAATACAAAAAAAATATTTAAAATCCAAACTTGAACCCTAGCAATACACACAGCTACAACTTCACCATTAGTTCCCTTGCAACGGCGCCAAAATTTGATCACGCCCAACTCTAGTCCTAAAAAGGATAAGCGGTCGTTGCAAATATAATCCGGTCTAAAAGTTCGGAGTCTAATACCACAGAGAACTAAGGCTTAGTTGTATTTGTTTAATATCACCACGAAGACAAGATTGAAAATAAATAAACAACTGAAAACGAACTATGCTTGAATTGTAAACAATTGAAATAAAGGTCTAAGGTAATGGTTTCCCCCCGTTGTTGATTTCCTTAGTTGTATGTTTCTTATAGCTTTGACTTAGTTGCCTCTATCAATCATGAACTCTCCAACTATAATAAATCTCTCTCAAACAATTATGATAATTTACTAGACACACTCTCTCAAGCTACGCTAGCTAGATTCCCATTACAGTTCACTTAGATCGCATCCGAGGTATCGTTATCTCTAACACAACCTCTAAACCCTCGGTTATGACTCTCGTCTATACTTCGGGAGTGATGTTTCTCAAACAACTACCTAAATATGCACTCTCTCTCAAGCAGATACATAATAAATAAGAACGGCTAATTGAGGATCCTTTCAATTAACCAAAATAAAAACATAGTTGAGCAAATATAGATTAACAACCAACTCAAAACTATATTAATATAACAACCAATTCATCCCCAACGGGTTTCACCAAAACCTTAGATAACAAATTAGCTATACATAATAATATATAAAACTACAATATCAAAAGTCATAACCAACAATGAAAAATAGGAAGAGGAAGGAAAAACTTGTTAAAGAATTCACCGCCTTGCTCTCAATATGTTCTTGCCTCCTTAGGTCTAATTTGTGTCCAAAATATGTCCCCTATCGTCTTTTGGCCGGCCTCCTTTGTTTAATATAGGATTTAGGGCTTAAAATCCGTATTTTTCACTTTGGTCCCTGAAACTTTTGCCTCCTGCTGTGGTCCCATCGCGGTTACGCCAGGACCGCGGCCAGAATGGTACTCTGAATCTTTGATAATATTCTGCCGCGGTGTTCTACCGGGGTCCTACAGTAACAGCGATTATTCACCCTGTTCCGTTTGGAATTTGGAAAACTGTAAAACATAAACGTTGTAGCGCTTTGAGTTAGCTTTCCAACCATATATTTTGGAGCCCAAATGGAGTTCTGAGAAAAAGGTTATGTCTATTGTACTAGACAGTATGCAATATGCCTCCTCGAGTCTTCGTTCGTACTTAATTATCTAATTTGACCCCCGAATACGATCCCGGCTTAATTCCTTGGACTTTTACTCATACTTCAAAGCTCCAAATCACTTGAATTCATTCCATAACATCTATATAGCTCATAATCACTCCTACAAGATATAAAACACACCGTTAGTGCAAAACACTAGCGATTAAAGCGCAAACTCAACTAAAGTGCAGTAAATTAGAGGGTAACAAGTGACCAAAATATGCAATTATAGCCTATCATCAACCAGCAATGCACAAGTTCAAAATCCATCCCGATGGCCATCTGAAATTACCCCGAGGCCCCCGGGACCTCAATCAAAAATGTCAACCGTCCTAAAACATCATTCAAACTTGCTCCAATCATCAAAACACCACAAACAACAACAAAACTATCAAATTACATCGGATTCAAGTCTAAGTTCTTCTAAAACTTCCGAAACACGCATTTGATCAAAAATCCAACCAAATCACCTTCGAATAACCTGAAATTTTGCATACACATCCCAAATCACCTAACGAAGCTACAACAACTCTCGAAATTCCATTCCGACCCTCAGGTTAAAATCTCACCTATCAACCGGAATTCGCCAAAATACTAATTTCGCCAATTCAAGCCTAATTCTACACCGGACCTCCAAAATTACTTCTGATCACACTCCTAAGTCACAAATCATTCTCTGAAGTTAACCGAATTATCGGAATTCACATCCAAGCCCTCTAACTCATAGGTCAACATCTGGTTGACTTTTTCCAACCTAAGCTCTCCTTAAAGAGACTAAGTGTCTCATTTCCTTCTAAAATCAATCCAACCAACTCGATCACATGAGATATGGATAATGAAGCATAAAGAAGCTGAAAATGGGGGAAATGAAGCGGTAACTCATGAGACGACTGGTCGGGTCGTCACATCCTCCCCAACTTAAAAAAATGCTCGTCTTCGAGCGTACCTAGACCTGTTATAGAAGCCAACCAATAGCTGAATAACCTTACCATGCATATACCCTGGGGTGATCCCCCGTCATCCTATCTCACATAGGTCCGATTACACATTGTCACTGCAATTTCATAATCCAATCTAGCCCATAAACCTTAGAACCACATTTTCATTTCCGAAATCGTACACAAGTTCAGAACCTCCCATCTATATTTAGAACAAGCCCGAACCAGCTGTAATAACCCATACCTGCAACTTCAGGTGCAATTACCTGATATTCCACATAACTCAAACACATGTAGCGATAACTCCCATTCACAGCAACTGCACACAAGGCCTGAATACCGGTAAAAAACCTCTTAACAACTAATATGTCTTTCCAATACTTTTACATATACTGCAACTGATAACTAAAACACGTAGTAAACCATCACCATTTCTCATATCAACTATTCATGAAACCACTTCTCCTTTGGAAATTACTACATCAAAATTCTGAGTCGAAGCTCGATATTATCCTTCCAACATATAGAAATCGAATCTGCTCGTACTCATCAAAGATCCCAACGATCTCATCTAATCAACACACCACTCTGGTGACATTGCACATTAGTATAGGACTAAGCCACAACTCGCCCAATACGCGCTCCAATAAGCAATAGTCCAAACATACTCAATTCATGAAAATAACCCGAATGAAAGAGTTGTACCTCAAGCTCTCCAGTACCACCACAACACAAGACGGAGAACCCGTCTCCCATCATAGAGACAGAACATACGAATCTAACTCGCAATATCATACATCCGCATAACTTCGCCCCAATGCGTGACCTCATCCAGTACGAACCGCTTAGGCAATAGGCCACCCCGTACATCATCAAAAGTCTCATATGATGCCATAAAGTGATGATAGGCTACCGATTAAAATGCGGTACAAAAAGGAAGATGAACTCTGGAAGGAGCTGCCTAACTCACGCACTAATACGTGCTCTCCTGAGAAAATAGGAAGCAAGGCATACAAAAATAGCATATAGAAAGATATGCTCAATAACACACTGTTGCGGCGTACAACCCGATCCAAATAACACACTCATGGCAGCGTGCCACCCGATCCACACATAACACTCACCTAAAGAGGTATACATCGAGCTAACTTGCTCATTAATATAAAATACCGAATTTTGGTCACAAGCACGCTAAGTGCATAATACCGTCTCTGAGGGGACATATAGAGCTATAAGCTACCAAAACTCAAGCTCAACTGAGGTGTGATATACAATCTGAATCTCGAGAGCTATTTTGCTCATAAACATCATTTGAACGTGGATCCTTAACACATAAGCATTTTCTCAAACCGTCTCACAAATCACACGGCGCAGTGTATCACTGCATAAAATTTCTGAAAAAGAAATAACACCTTGACTCCTCCTCCATAAGGAGCGCATCACTGAAATGAATCCGTTTGGCCTGACATAGAGCCCATATTCACATTTGAATCCATCCGTCGACATCAAGCCGATTCTAATCGCACTGAATTAGGTTAATTACCTTCCAAAGGTCCCTAACAACTCATCTTCCACTCGTAACACATAAGAACATCCATCATAGTCGAAGAAATTATCTGTAGTCCACAACTCAATAGACTGAGTGCCCTCCGGGCATATTTTCTCAATTCAAAGATATTATCACAACCTTGATACTTGGTTTAAATCTTCAATCAATCAAGTGACTAACTGCCATACTTACAAAATCTTCCTGTGGGACACCCCCCCCACAACCTACCATTACGAATGACTGGGTCGTACCTCCAAACCACCGGCCATACCATCACTGAAAAATGATTAAGAACCATTAACCAAGGTGCAAAGCCTTTTCACAAAATACCGTTCTTAGGTGATGCTGAAGACAATACCGATTTACCTTAAACGACGAGACTTCTTCCCTGCTCATCCGAGCTCGTGACATCCTTGTCGATATCGAGTTGTTACCTCTATCTTCACTTCAAATTCCATTCCACTCATTGCACCCCATATGCCAACATACGATAGAACACACTCTTCATTACAGCTTTAGAACCATTATTAGATTAACACTTCATTATATAAAACTTTCCACTTAACTCACTTCAGGAGAACCATAGCAACACATAGGTGAATTCTCATAACCGTAGAATATGCAAATCTCTAAGTAGTGGTCCAACCCACCATGATCCTTTCGGGATTCGCCTGCACGTAACAGGCCCATAACAATGGAATAGTCTTGAATAACATCATTTATGACGGACGACAGGCCTCATCTGTACCGCCACAAATCACACACGTAACTTGATCATGCTGAAGGAATTGATCTCTACCACCAATATGCCAACAGATATATGGCTAACCAATCCATCTTCTTTTGACTTACCCTGATTGCCCTAGGAATAATAGTAACTGCATTCAACATATAACACCATCCATCCGCACTCATCCCGAGTGGCTTGAATCACGAGACCATGCTGTCTCACATCCCACGAACCATTTTGCACCTTCCAGTTGCTACATCGCAAGTCAAAATATCATAGAACATTCTACGAATTCCGAACCATTACCTGCACCTTCCTGATAGTTCTACATAGAAGCCCATAATTGATATAGAAAAATTACACATCTTGACCTCTCCCAATAGAGACTCTGTTTCTAATCTTATATACAAACTCAAGATACCCAATTGTCACATGTAGAATCTCGAACACATTAGTACCATTCTCAAGAGTCATTTACTCTGCTTAACTGCATTTAGCCTGATCCAATGAACAGAACCACCCGTGCCTCGTTAACACTCTAACACCGCAAGATATGACCTCGTCATAATACAAGCAAGCATCTTCCTACTCTATGCACTGAGCACTCTTTACTAACAGCAACTTAAGACATCCTGTGGTTCTCACACACATACGAGGCACCGTATAACCTTTGAAAATAAAAATAAATTCCTTCACAGCCATCCTCGACCCCAATCTCTGTAAGCCATAACTGACTTACCAATTCACCTCAAACAGGAACCAACATAGCATTTTGTCGTGCAATAAACTTAATCAATAGCAAACTCCCCAATTTGGCTCGAAGCCATAGATCAAAACGCACTCAATAAATCATACCCATGTACTCTATTGCTGTCATAATATCATAGTGAGATTAACTCAACTCCCTTATAAGCTTGTGAAAACATAGATCAGTTAGAATTTAACTCTTCTGCAATTCTCACCTTCACCTTCGCAGCAGATACACCCACTCCCTAAGCGACCAATTTAGATTTCAACACGTGTATTTCACTTGTGATTGACATCTTCTAACAAACAACATAGGGGTCACACCACTTCAAAACACTCCGCAGGAGATAACCCACCTGTTTCGCCTCAATATAAAATTTCTGTATACCTTCCACCGTCATACACCTTACATAGTCATTTAGTCTTCCTGAGTCTGAAATCATACCGCAACATGCAATTTACTTCACTCCCAACTAGGAGTCTTGAAATGATTCTTCACACGCCCATAACTTGGGGCTACACATCCAATCACAATGGAGATCATACACTTAATAGTTCATCTATTATCCAGCAGGCCTTCCTCATCACTTCCAAGCCACATAGATAGATCTCGCAGTACTAATATACTCATCACATACCTTATCCAGCCATCACTTCCATTAATAGGGACAATACCGAACATACAAGTTCAAAACACTTGTTCACACAGTCAGCACCTCGGTGCTCAAGCCATAGGCAAAGATCCAGCCTCAAGTCCTCCAAACTGGCCCAATATCAAACTCACAGAGATCACATCTCGCCCCTTGATCGGGGAATCACAAGCCATCAAGGCACATTTAATTCTGAGCGCTCATACGCGCATGCGAACGCATGGAATGAATTTCAAGAGTTACATTTCAAGCTGAATCAAGGACGCACGATAAGAATTCCAAGAATATGAAGTTTTCCTAAAGATTCTGCAGCCTCTCGAGGATAAATACACACATCTCCGTACCGATCCGCGAGACTCTACTAAACCTGCTCATGACTCGTGAGACCTATGTAACCTAGGCTCTGATACCATTTTGTCACGACCCAAACCTCGCACTGGCCGTGATGGCACCTCTCGTGAAGACGAGGCCAGCCAACTAACCCAACTTATCTTTTTTGAATTGTTAACATTAATAAGCATATTAAATACATTTAAATAACCACATTCTATCAAAATATCTCTTCAATAAGTGCAGAATAAAATTGAAACACAGCCCAAACTGGGGTGTCACAAGTCACGAGCATCTATCAGAGTATAACTACAATTACAAGACCTAAAATATACAAGGCCAAAATAATGGATAACAGAAAGAAAAGCCGTGCTGCGAATGCAGGCAGTCACCTCGCTACTCCTATAGCTCTGCCTCTGATCAGCCAGAACCCGCTACCAGTGAACAAATACCTGCATCTGCACACGAGGTGCAGGGAGTAAAGTGAGTACTCCAACTCAGTGAGTAATAAGGGTAAATAACAACTGAGCAGTAAGAAATCACGTAAAGCAAACCATCATGCTATATAGGAGCAGTGAAAAGCCCTTTGAGAGAAAGCAGTGAAGCTACAAAACTTTTAGAAATATCATAGCTCAGTTTAAAACCTCTTTTGAAAATAACTTTTTCAACAGTTATGCAAATGAATGCAAAACAAATAGTGCAGACAAGCACAGAAGTCCGCCTTTCGGGAACCACACTCGGTTATCAGATAATACCAGAACATCAGGTGAATATTGCAAGAAGAAGCACAAACAATATATAATGGCACACAAATGACATAAGGTAAACACATCAAATAGTACCGATACCACTGCGGCGTGCAACCCGCTCCACATATCGCTGCGGCGTGCAACTCGCTCCGTTTAATGTCGACGGCACTCATTGGGGGTGTACAGACTCCGGGAGAGGCCCCTTACGGCCCAAGCGCAATAATAAGTCATCTCATGGAATCAACCAGGCCCTTAGCCTCATATGAATATCAATACAGTACCACTGTGGCGCGCAGCACGATCCACAATCAGTCCAAAAGTTCCTTTGAAAATATTTACTTAAGTTTCAAGTGAGAGAAAAGGTGGTTGAGTTTACAAAACAGTATTAAAAACCAGGACTGAGTTCATTAGTATGTAAAAATGGTAAGAAACTAGTAATAACAATCCCTGAAGGATTAAATCAATTGGCACGAAGCCCAAATATAGAAAGCAACTCAAATTATAGTGATAATAAATGAATTTCAGTCAAATACGCAGTATATTCATCTACTGAGACGGACCAAGTCACAATTTCCAACTGTGCTCTACCCCACGCTAGCTACCCAACGTGCAAGTCACCTCAATACAGCACTATGATGTGCAAATCCGGGATTTCAAACCCTCAGGATGTCATTTACAATCATTACTCACCTCGAACCGGCGATATCTCTAGCTCGCGATGCCTTTGCCCATCAAATCAGCCTCCACGCACGTTGAATCTATCCAAAATCAGAGCGAATACATCACAATATGCCAATTGGACAGTACCCAATCATAAACAATCAAAAAATAGCGAAAATCTCGAAATTAGCAAAACCCGAGCCCCGGACCCTTTCTCAAAAAATTAGAAAGTTAACATCA
The DNA here is from genome assembly GCA_026770625.1 of Nicotiana glauca. Classification (NCBI taxonomy): domain Eukaryota; kingdom Viridiplantae; phylum Streptophyta; class Magnoliopsida; order Solanales; family Solanaceae; genus Nicotiana; species Nicotiana glauca. The sequence continues at coordinate 66,056 of MU683911.1, forward strand.
TCGGATTTCTCATCTCGCCACGAGTTTATACATAAAAAAAACTCCCAAATTCGAGCCCAAATGGCCCTTCAAATCCCACTTTGGAATACCAAATTTTCAAGCCCTAGCTTTACCCTCTTTTGATGCGTTTCCCACAAATTTCTATGTTAATTCTACCATTAAATCATGAATTTAGGTAAAGGAACTCACCTTCAATCACACCTAGTCGAAATCTCCTTCAATTTACGTCCAAAAGCTCTCAAGGTCGATCAAAAATGATGGAAAATGAAACAAAATGAGCTTTAAAACTCTTCTCTGAACAGTCATTTTCGCATTTGCGGTTACCTTACCGCATGTGCGACTACCGCTTCTGCGATTTTCCACCCGCTTCTGCGGAACTCCCAATCTCGCCCAGGACCGCTTCTGCGGTCCAATACCGCTTCTGCGGACACCGCTTATGTGGTCAGACATCCGCTCCTGTGGAACCTCCTACTCACAAGCGCACCGCTTCTGCGGTCAATGAAGTGCATCTGCGACAACCACACCTTCTGAATCCTTCTGCTTCTGCAGAAATTCTCAAACTGACCAACACTCGCATCTGCGCTCCAGCCCTTCGCATCCGCAGCCCCTTTTCCGCAGATGCGGAAATACCAGGTATCAGCAGACACCAGCAATGCACAAGTTCAAAATCCATCCCGATGGCCATCCGAAATCACCCCGAGGCCCCAGGACCTCAACCAAAAGTGCCAACCCATCCTAAAATATCATTCAAACTTGCTCCAATCATCAAAACACCACAAACAACACCAAAACTATCAAATTACATCGGATTCAAGCCTAAGTTCTTCTAAAACTTTCGAAACACGCATTTGATCAAAAATCCAACCAAATCACCTCTGAATAACCTGAAATTTTGCACACACATCCCAAATCACCTAACGAAGCTATAGAAACTCTCGGAATTCCATTCTGACCCTCGGATTAAAATCTCACCTATCAACCGGAATTCGCCAAAATATTAACTTCGCCAATTGAAGCCTAATTCTACACCGGACCTCCAAAATCACTTTCGATCACACTCCTAAGTCACAAATTATCCCCCGAAACTAACCAAATTATCGGCATTCACATCCGAACCCTCTAACTCATAGGTCAATATCTGGTTAACTTTTTCCAACCTAAGCTCTCCTTAAAGAGACTAAGTGTCTCATTTCCTTCTAAAATCAATCCAACCCACTCGATCACATGAGATATGGATAATGAAGCATAAAGAAGCTGAAAATTGGGGAAACGAAGCGGTAACTCATAAGACGACGGATCGGGTCGTCACAAGACTAGACAATGGCTTATTTTGCTTCCTCTTTCAAAAATATGAGCGGATTCAAGACAAAGCAATGTGTACTTATAATCCGGGCAAAGACTTGGTTGGATTGTTTATGTTTTTCTTAAATGCATGTCTTAAGATTTTCTAGTACGTACTACGTTTTTGTCCTTGAGAGGCGTAGTTTCATCAATAGCTATTATTATCGCACTTGGGGTGTACATAGACCGGATTGGTTCGGTTTTTATCAAAACCAAACCAACTATATCGGTTTAGATTGGTTCGGTTTTGTCGGATTTTACGGATTTTCGGGTTTTTTGTTACTTATATATTATTTCAATCTTACTTTATTAAATATTTGATATGTATACATCTATTTAGTAAAAATATAAAAAGTTGACAAACATATTATTAATTAAAATATTCTTATGCGAGAATTCCATTAGTTAACACATAATAATTTTTTTTTAGTTGCCTGACAATAATTTTTCGTTGATATACACTTTCAGGTTATCCGAATTTAGTAATTAAATATAAAAATCAATATGATACCTAAATATTAATAACCACTTCACATTCTAAAAAGATATAAGAATATAATACATCTTAACATATGATATGAATATGTAAGAACAGAGAGATAGACGTATTTTAGTAAGACTTGATAAGAAACTGATCATACAACCCATTATTTAAGGTCAATAAATATGGAGCACTTCATATTCTATTCAAATTTATATCCCGCAAGAGAATTTCAAATATTTCTAGATATTTTTTAAAGAAAATTTTATATAAAATCTTAAATAATATATATAAAAATTATATATTTATATGTCGGGTTGGTTCGGGTTTTTTTATTCAATACCAAACCGAGTCGGGTTTTTGTAATCGGTTTGGTTTGACTTTTCGGTTTGGTGCGGTTTTTCGGTTCGGTTTGTATACCCCTAATCGCACTAGTATTATAACGCAAAAAATAACTCATTTGTGTATGCTATATCTAACAGAAGATAAAAACACCAAGACAACGCTAATTTTGGTCCGTAAAAACACGAGTAGATTCAAATAGATTGGAAGGACTTTGATCTAATTATTATTATTATTATTATTATTATTATTATTATTATTATTATTATTATTATTGTTGTTGTTGTTGTTGTTGTTGTTGTTGTTGTTGCTGCACCAATTTTTTTACATTATTTACGATGTATGACGAATGAAATAACTTAGCCATGTGCCTTTCTGATGTCTTGCGTCTGCTCAGCTCTTTCATTTACAGGGAACCATTTGTTACTATTATATTGTGCAGGAGGATTGATTCGAGCTATATAATTAGCAATTACCCACGTAGAAACTCATAAATGTTGGATGAGATTGGAAGAACGTCGATAAATTTAAAGAGATGGGCGAATGGACAGGTTATGGCCTGAAAATTTGCTGGAAATAGTATTGCAGCTAGTTAAGAAATAGTATTCAACATTGGTGGAACTTGGAACTAGCTCAATCAATTGCACGAAGATAAGGGCGGAGTCGGAATTTTCGTTAAGGAGTGTCAAAATATTTATTTTACCTAGCTACACAGTGTATTTTTTTCGCAAAGAGATTTCATTTGACATCTCTTCCTATAAGGTGGCTCCGCCATTGATTGAACGTGGTCAATAAAGTGAGTAGTCACTAAATGTATCTAAACCTAAGTGGATAGAATTATCTAGTACCAATTATGTTGATGAAAAGTAGCAAGCACGCGTCGACTACTCGAGATCTAGCCGGGATACCATGGTCATAAAATAATTGCATCTAAAAGTAACATCCACACTCTGCTCAATTCGCCACTAATTAAGTACCATGCCATAAAGACAATCTAGGGGAGATATATTATGACTAATTATGAGTTATGACAAGAGGCTCTTTGCATATTTGCATGTGCAACAACTCTAACTCCATATATGCCTTTCTTCATACCTAAATTAAAATCTCTGCACCACTTCGAATATAATGTTATAGGAATTAAGGGATTAAATATACTATTTAAATATCGGAACAAGGAAATTTCCCTTTAATCAGTTGTAAATGAGCATAAACTTGGCAAGGAACCTCCTAAATTAATCGGCTAATTGCCTTGTCGCTTCCACCTACTTCTATGGATTTCTCATGTAAGTTATAATAGAAAAAAGTAACAAGTTAATTTTTTGGGTCTTAGAGGTAAATAATCCGAGAGGGTTTATTTTAATTTTTTAACTTGACATAATTGTCAAATTAAACCAAAAAAAATGATGATAGTTATATTCTTGGAGAATGTGCCCCAATCACGAGTTGTTCTTTTACTTTCTTTGATTTTTTTTTTCTTGAGATGTGACACAGAGAAAGGATAGCTTAGTTTTGACTTTTGAGTTACAAAAGCTAGAAATTATTGAGACAAACTAACCGCCTCTTTAGCCAAGCGGGAGAAATTAGCTTATTTTGAGAAGTATTTTTTTTAAAATACTTTTAAAAAAGGTACTTTTGGAGAGAAATAAAGTACTTTTGGAGAGAACCAGTTTGTATTTGGGTAATTATCACTTTTGAGCAATAATTTGTGTTCGGCCAAGCTTTTCAGAAAGTGATTTTAAGTATCAAATTACGAATAAGGATATGAATAGATTTACTTTATAGTTAATATTATAAGTAAATAAATAATTTCAAAAATCTGTTATTACATGCAATAATTAAATCTTTTTTTTTTTATTTAAGTAAAATATGAAAAAAAAATTAAAAAGTACTTAATTCTTTCAATATAAGGTAAATATATTAAAAATCATTCAACAAATATAAAACCATTCACCGCTAAAGTCACTATATATTAGAAAGATATCCTAAAAATAAGATGAAATATTTATACATTAATATCCTAAGTATTAGGTTTAACGGTTATTTTGGTATATACTATATTTTGTTAAGGGTATTTTTGGTAAGAAGAAAAGTCAAAACTGCTTGTGCTTCTGCTTTTGGGAAGAAGCTACTTTTTTCTGTTTCTCAGAAACTGCTTTTGCTTCTTCCCAAAAGCACTTTTTTTCCTCAAAAAAGCTTGGCCAAACACCTCAAGTTAGGAAAAAAAAATTCTTTTAAGAAAAAAATCACGTTTGGCCTCTCGAGAAGCTTGGCCAAACAGACTATAATACAGGTTAGGTTGCATTTAGTCCAAAATCTTTAAAATGAGTTTTCATAAAGAAAAAAAATTAAAGTATTTTAGGGAATGGGTAAAAATATCCAAATACCTTGAAGGGAGAGGACTTCCTATATATGATTACTAGATACCTATTGTCTATCCTAGCTTCTCAACGTTCTTGACATCTCGTCTTTGTCCAAGTAGAATTTTTCAGTGGCACGTTTCGATTCTCTTCTCCGTTACTAAAAAAAGTGAACCACCGATTCAGGTATAAAATACTATCTTGCAAAAATATTAGAAACCATAACTATGCATTCAAGTAAATAAAGTGGAAACTAAGGAATATATAGTAGTATACATTAGTAATGTTGAAAAATGGCATTTATTAATCAAAGCTTTACCAGCAATCTGATAAACAACTTTTATTCTATTTTACAAAAGAAATAGAAAAGAAAAAAAGAACTATATCTATACATTATTTTTCATCTATGACGATTTATAAGGAAAAAGACAGCAACATTAAGAGGAGCCCAATCAAAAGTTACATAGATGAGCCTAGATAATGAATGACCCGCAACGATCAAGCAGCCATTAGGCCACCTTACATAATTGAGCATCCTGTGGCATTTTCTTCACTAAAGTACTGGTCACATCTGCTCACAGTCCCTTCCAGAGACATACGGCCCAGGCCAAGGCCCATAGTTATACTCATAGTTATCGTAACATGGGCCCCGAGGGACCGGTCTTCCGTACCTTTGTCACGACACGCCTAACATTTCACTTGTTAGGCAAGCCAACATCATTAAGCCAAATACTTAAGTTTTTCAGTGATAAACATCAAATAAGACATAACAAGGTAAAAAGAAAAGCGCGAAAATCCATAATAGCTTTAATACTTATACACAACTACCCAGAATCTAGTGTCACAATCCACGAACTACTAAGATTTAGCTACAAATAAGGTGTCTGAAGGAAATACAACTATTTTTGATACAAATAAACATGTAAAGGAAATGCATAGAAGGGGATGCCAGGGCATGCGGATGCCAACAGGAAACCTTGGGTCTCCAAACAGATCAAGCCAGCAGTCAACTCGGTCTGGTACCAAAATCTGCACAGAAAGTGCAGAGTGCAGTATCAGTATAACCGACCCTATGTACCGGTAAGTGTCGAGTCTAACCTCGGCGAAGTGGTTACGAGGCTAGGACAAGAAACCTACAAATAAACATGTGTAGTATATCAATATATACACCAAAAACAACAACTAATGAAACAAGGCAAGAAATATTGGGAACGGGATATGCTGAGGGGATTACAAGATAATAAATCAAAACGGAAAGGAGAACATGCTCAATCGATATACCTTTAACAGCTAGAAATAAGTAAACACAGTAAAGGAAAGTACACGGCATCACCCTTCGTGCTTTTACTCTCAACCTCACCATAAGAAACAATAGAAACGACACGACATCACTCTTCGTGCATTAACTCTCTCATAACATGGCACGACATCACCCTTCGTGCATTATCACTCACAGAACATGGCACGACATCACCCTTCGTGAATTATCACACACTCACAAAATATTGTACAACATCACCCTTAGCACTCTCCACCAAAACAATAAACAATAACAACAAGGAGATAGAAATATCAAGAACTAGTCTTACTTCAACATTTAGTTCCACAATACCAACCTCAACTCTAAGTCAATACTCAATCAATACCAAATTCCGTAAAAACTTGATAAGAGTTGCTCAACATAATGAATAGCTAGTCTAAACATGAACAATATGATCAAAGGATATAACAGCTACACGAATAAGACTCACTCGCATGCTATGACTCGACAACAACGCATAGGTGCTCGTCACCTCACCTATACATTGTACTCAACATCCAAACACGTAGCAAATAGGCAAATAATACCTAATCCCTCAAGCTAAGGTTAACCACGACATTTACCTCGCTCCAACGGCCAAACTCAAAGCGCAATCACAATTTTTTCCTTCACACAAGCCTCCGGACCAATAGAATCTAGCAATTTGCCAACCAAACAATTCAAACAAAGCCTTAGGATCTACCCGCGATTGCAAGGAATTCAATTTAGGACATTTTTAAAAAAGTCAACAAAAGTCAACACCCGGGTTTGCTTGGTCCAAACCTAAAATTTGGACCAAAACCCTATAACCCATTCACCTCTGAGCCCAGATATATAATTAATTTTGAAATCCAATCTCAATTTGAGATCTAAATCTCAAAATTTTGAAATCCCTAATTTCTACCTAAAAATCCCCCAATTTTATCATGTATACCTTAGATTTTTGGTTAAATATTATGAAAAAGTAGTGACAGATTGAAAGAAATTAGTTTAAGACCACTTACCAATGATTTAGGAAGAAAATTTCTATGGAAAATTGCAGGTATTGCATTTGCGAACAAAACTTCGCATTTGCGAATGAATAGTGCTTTCGCAATTGCAATAAATGGTTCACAATTGCGAATGAACAACATTTTCGCAATTGCCATAAAAGGTTCGCAATTGTGAATGAATGGTGTTGCACCAGAAACCAGCAAAACTCAAACTTCTCTGAAATCATCTGAAATCACCTCGAAACTCATCCGAAAACTCCCGGACACAAACCATATATGAATTTCAATCATAAGATACGCTACAGACCTGCTGGAAAACTCAAAACACTGTAAAGAGGTTGTCCTAACCCGATATTGACCAAGGTCAAACTCCCAAATTTTTTAACTTTACTAGTATCTCAACCAAAGATTCAAAAATACACCCAAGCCCCTCGGGACTCCAAACCAAACATGCACACAATTCTTAAAACATCATACAAACTTGCTAGTGCGATCAAATCACCAAAATAACACTTAAAACCACGAATTTAGTACCAAATCAAATGAAATTCTCAAGAACACTTTAGAATTTCTAATTTCAAGAACGGACATCCATATCACGTCAAACCATCTCCATTTCTCACTAAATTTTACAGATAAATAAAAAATATTATATTGAACCTGTACGGGGCTCCGGAACCAAAATACGTATCCGATACTAATGAGATCAAACATCAATAATTTCTTAAAAACAAATAAATTTTCAAATATTTAATTTTTAACAAAAATTCATAACTCGGGCTAGGGACCTCCGATTCCGGGTATACGCTCAGGTCCCATATTTAGATACGGACCCGTCGAGACTATCAAAACTCGAATCTAGGTCCGTTTATCAAAAATATTGACCGAAGTCAACTCAAATGAAGTTTTTAAAAAAATTTCTTATTTTTATCAACTTCCAACATAAAAGCTTTTCCGGAAACGCACCCAGACTATGCACGCAAATTGAGGTGGGATAAAATGAGGTTCTTAAGGCCTCGGAACATAGAATTTGGTTTTAAATCATAAGATGACCTATCGGGTCATCACATTGTCCATGTCTAAAACAACCGTTCGTCCTCGAACAGACATAGAAAAGTACCTGGACTGGTGAAAAGGTGGGCATATCTACTCCGCATGTCCGACTCGGACTCCCAAGTAGCTGCCTTGACAGGATGATCTCTCCACTCCACTCGAACTGAAGGATAACTCTTCGATCTTAATTGACAAACCTGTCGATCTAGAATAACTACCAGCTCTTCCTCGTAGGTCAAATCCTTGCCTGGCTGGACCGTGCTGCAGTTTAACACATGAGACGGATCTCCGTAATATTTTTGAAGCATGGACACATGGAATACCAGATGAACTGCTGATAAAATTGGTGGCAATGCAAGCTTGTAAGCCACCTCACCCACTCTCTGGAGAATCTCAAATGGCCCGATGTACCTAGGGCTCAACTTGCCCCTCTTCCCAAATCACATTACACCCTTCGTGGGTGACATACGGAGCAACACTCTCTCTCCAACTATGAATGCAATGTCATGAACCTTACAGTCGGCATAACTCTTCTACCTGGACTGAGCTGAGCAAAGTCTCCTGAATTATCCAAACCTTATCTAAGGCATCTGTACCAAATCTGTACCTAATAACCGAGCCTCCCCCGGTTCAAACCATCCAACTGGTGATCGATATTGTCTACCATATAATGCCTCATAGGGATCTATCTGGATGCTCGACTGATAGCTATTGTTATAGGCAAACTCCACTAGCGGTAAAAATTGATCCCACGAACCTCCGAAGTCAATAACATATGCATGGAGCATATCCTCCAATATCTGAATAGTCTGCTCGGACTGCCCCTCCATCTAAGGATGAAATGTTGTGCTCAACTCAACCTGCATACCCAACTCATGCCGTACTGCCTTCCAGAAATGCAAGGTGAACTGCGTACCTCTATTAGAAATGATATACATGGGCACACAGTGAAGACCAACGATCTCGCATATATAAATCTCTGCCAACCGCTCTGAAGAATAGGAAACTACTGCAGGAATGAAATACGCTGACTTGGTCAGCCTGTCCATAATGACCCAAATTGCGTCGAACTTCCTCTGAGTTTGTGGGAGTCCAACAATAAAATCCATAGTGATATAGTCCCACTTCCACTCAGGAATCTCTATCTTCTGAAGCAAACCACCAGGTCTCTGATGCTCGTACTTTAATTGCTGACAATTTAGACACTGAGCCACATATGCCACTATATCTTTCTTCATTCTTTTCCACCAATAATGTTGTCGCAAGTCCTGATACATGTTGGCGGCTCCCGGATAAATAGAATACCGAGAATTGTGGGCCCCCTCTAGAATCAACTCACGAAGTTTACCAATATTAGGCACACAAACATGACCCTGCATCCTCAAAACTCCATCATCTCCAACCGTAACCTGCTTGGCATCACTGTGCAGCACCATGTCCCTAAGGACAAGCAAATGAGGATCATCTTACTGCTGCTCCCTGATGCGCTCAAATAATGAAAACTGAGCGACTGTACAAGCTAGAACACGATTGGGCTTAGAAATATCCAACCTCATGAACCGATTGGCCAACGCCTGAACATCTAAGCAAGTGGTCTCTCACTGACTAGAATGTACGCGAGGATGGCCATAATCACTGACTTCCTACTCAAAGCATCGGCCACCATATTGGCCTTTCCTGGATGATACAAGATGGTGATATCATAGTCTTTCAATAGCTCTAACCACCTCCTCTGCCTCAAATTGAGCTCCTTTTTCTTGAACAAATACTATAAACTTTGATGATCCGTGAACAGTTCACACGATACGCCGTAAAGATATGCCTCCAAATATTCAGCGCGTGAACAATGTCTACCAGCTCTAAGTCATGAACAGGATAATTTTTCTCGTGAACCTTCAGCTGCCGCAACGCATATGCAATCACCCCGCCATCCTACATCAATACCGTACCAAGTCCAATACGAGATGCGTCACAATATAATATATAAGTCCATGAACCTATGGGCACCACCAACACTGGCGCTATAGGCAAAGTAGTCTTGAGCTTCTAAAATCTCACATCACACTCGTCCGACCATCTAAACAGGTTACCCTTCTGGGTCAACCTAGTCGACGGTGCTACTATAGATGATAATCCCTCCACAAACCGACGGTAATAACCCGCTGATCCCAAGAAACTCCGGGTCTTTGTAGTTAATGTGGGTCTAGGCTAGTTCTTCACTGCCTCAATCTTCTTAGGATCCACCTAAATACACTCTGCTGATATAACATGCCCCAAGAAGGCTACTGAGCTCAACCAAAACTCGATTTTGAAAACTTAGCATATAACTGGCTGTCTCTCAGAATATGAAAAATGATCCGAAGGTATTGCTCATGCTCCTCTCGGCTACGGGAGTAGATCAAAATATCATCGATAAACACAATCATAAAAGAATTCAAATAGGGCTTGAACACCCAGTTCATCAAATCTATAAATATTGTTGGGGCATTTGTTAGCCTAAATGACATCACTAGGAACTTATAATGCCCATACCGAGTCAGAAAAGCTATCCTAGGGACGTCAGATGCCCTAATCCTCAACTGATGATAGCCAGACCTCAAATTCATATTTGAAAATACTTTGGCACCCTAAAGCCGATCAAATAAGTCGTCAATCCTTGGTAATGGATACTTGTTCTTGATGGTGACTTTGTTCAACTGCCGATAATCTATGCACTTCCTCATCAATCCATCCTTCTTCTTTACAAATAACACGAGTGCACCCCAGGGCGAGACACTAGGTCTAATGAAGCCCTTTTCAAGCAAATCTTGCAAATGCTCCTTCAATTCCTTCAACTTTGGCAGGCCATACGGTATGGCGGAGTGGAAATGGGCTGAGTGCCCGAAGCCAAATCAATATAGAATTCAATATCCTGTCGGGTGGCATCCCCGACAAGTCCGCAGGAAACATCTCTAGAAACTCACAAATGATCGGTACCAAATCCATGGAGGGAACCTCCACAATAGAATCATGGATATAAGCCAAATAAGCTAGACACCTCTTCTCGACCACATGTCGATCTTTCACATAAGAGATAACATTGCTGGTAGAATGGCCTGGAGCCCCTCTCGACTCCAATTAATGCAACCTCAGAAAGGCTAACGTCACTGTATTGGCATTATAGTCCAATATAGCATGATAAGGTGACAGACAATCCATCCCCAGAATGACATCAAAATCGACCATATCGAGAAGTAGGTGATCTATACGAGTCTCAAGACTCCCATTGGTAAACACACACGAATGATAAACGCGATCTACAACGATAGCATCTCCCACAGGGATGGACACATACATGGGAGCACTCAAAGAATCATGAGGCACAACCAAATATAAAGCAAAATAAGACAACATATACGAATAAGTAGATCCCAGATCAAATAGTACTGAGGCATCCCTACAGCAAACTGAAACTGTAGCTATGATAATTGCGTCAGATGACTCAGCCTCAGGCTTTCCTGGAAAGGCATAGCATCGGGGCTGGGCCCCACCACTCTGAACTATATTTTATATACGGTCCATGTCTGGATAGCCTCCACCTCTAGCGGCTTGACCTCTACCTCTAATGCCTCGACCTCCACCTCTAGCTGTCTGACCCCTACCTCTATCTGGCTGAGCGGGCGGTGAAACACTGGGTGCCGAAACCATGGCACGAGAACCCTGATGCTAAGAACCGCTCAATGCTCGAGAGCAAAACCTAAAAATTTGTCTGGATCACCATAAGTATAACAAGACCTCGGTCGTTGTGACTGCTGACCCTGAATCTGACCCTGTCGGCCTGAGTAACCACCGTGAAAACTCTAGAGGAGAGATGCATTAATAGGAGCTGGTGGTACACTGTAGGTTAGCTGATCAGAATAATGCATATGAGGGCCACGACTACCTGAAGCACCGTGAGAAGCCTAGAGTGTTGAATGAAACGGCCTGGGAGGATGGCCTCTACCAAAATTACCCCTGCCTCCAGATAAGGCACCACTGAACCCACCAGAATGATGAGGTCTCTTGTCAGATCCCTGACTATTCGCCTGAGCTAAAACCATCTCGACTCTCCTGACAAGATTGGCAGCCGTCTAAAACAAAATCTCACTCCCAATCTCCTTATCCATATGCAGCTTGATAGGCTAAGCAAGTCCCCCAATAAACCTCCTCACCCTCTCTCTCTCTCTCTCTCTCTCTCTCTCTTTCGGTAGGAAGCGAAAGAATAGCATAATGGGCCAGGTCCACAAATCGAGTCTCGTACTGATTAACAGATAGAGAGCCCTACTGAAGACACTCGAACTGCCTCTGATAGTCCTCTCTCTGATTGATAGGAAGGAACTTCTCGAGGAATATCTGAGAGAACTGGTCCAAGTAAGAGCAGGCAACCCCGCTGGCCAGGTAAACATATAATCCCTCACCATTTCTTGGCGGAACCCGAAAAATGAAATGCAGCAAAATAGACCTCATTCATCTCCACTATCCCCATGTTCCGTAACACCTCATGACAATTGTCCAGATACTCCTAGGGATCCCCTGAAGATGCACCGTTGAAGTGAACTAGGAAAAGCTTGGTAAAACTATCCAGTCTCCATAAAGCCTCAGAAAACATAGTTGATCCATCACCTGTCTGTGCTGCAACACTCGGCTGAACTAACCCAACGGGCTGAGCTGCTCGATTCTAAAATTGGGGAGCCATCTTCTCCGGAGTGTGGGTAGCGGGAGTCTGTGCTCCTCCACATCCTGAGAGACGACTGCTGCTACAGGGAATGTGCCTGCCTTTTCCACAATCTCCATGAGGCCCACTAGATGGACCAAAGCATTCAGAAGTACCGCGGTGACGATGACCCCTCTAGGACCTGAGTTGGTCTTGCTGGAATGGTCTAGGCTGGACCTCCTCATCAAACTCTACGTGAGGCTCCGCTACTGGTGCTACTGCTCGAGCTCTGGGTTGAGCCCTGCCCCTGCCTCAGCCTCGGCCTCATCCTCTGCCTCGTTCTCTCCCCGTCGTAGGAGCTTCCACTGGGGGCTCTGGTTGTTGCTCAGCTGTAGAATTCAATTAGCATTGAGAGAACAAAACCGCACAACAAATTTGAATAGAAATTAAATTGTTCCTAAACTCTATAGCCTTTGAGAGAAAAGTACAGACGTCTCTGTACCGATTCCCTCAGAATCTACTAAGCCTATTCACGAATTGTGAGACCTAGGCAACCTAGTGTTCTGATACCAACTTGTCACGACCCGAAATTCCCACCATCAGAACCATGATGGTGCCTAACATTTCAATTGCTAGGCAAGCCAACGATACAGATCATTAAGCCAAATACTTAAGTTTTTCAGTGATAAACATCAAATAAGCCATAACAAGGTAAAAAGAAAAGTGCAGAAATCCATAACATCTTTAATACTTATACACAACTAACCAGAATCTGGTGTCACAATCCACGAACTACAAAGATTTAGCTACAAGCAAGGTGTGTGGAGGAAATACAATGGTTTTCGATACAAATGAAACAATAAAGGAAATACATAGAAGGGGATGCTAGGGCCTGTGGACGCCAATAGGACTACCTTGGGTCTCCCAACAGATCAAGCTGACAGCTAAACTCAGGGTCAACTTGGTCCGGTACCAAAATCTACACAGAAAGTGCAGAGTGCAGTATAAATACAATCGACCCCATGTACTGGCAAGTGTCGAGTCTAACCTTGGCAAAGTAGTGATGAGGCTAGGACAAGACACCTACAAATAAACCTGTGCAGTATATCAATATATACGCTAAAAACAACAACTAAAGGAACAAGGCAAGATATTGGGAAGGGGACATGCTAAGGGGATTACAAGAGAAGAAATCACAACGGAAATGAGAACATGCTCAATCGATATACCTTTAACAACTAGAAATAAGTAAACACGGTAAAGGAAAGTGCACGACATCACCCATCGTACTGTTACTCTCAACCTCACCATAAGAAACAATAGGAACAGCACAACATCACCCTTTGTGCATTAACTGACTTATAAGATGGCACAACATCATCCTTCGTGCATTATCACTCACAGAACATGTCACGGCATCACCCTTCATGCATTATCACTCACTCATAAAATATTGCACGACATCACCCTTCGTGCTTTAACACTCTCCCTCACCAAAACAATGAGCAATAACAAACAGGAGATAGAAATACCAAGAACCAGTCTTACTTCAAGATTTAGTTCCACAATACCGACCTCAACTCTGAGTCAATACTCAATCAATACCAAATTTCATAAAAACATGATAAGAGTTGCTCCACTTAAGGAATAGCTAGTCTAAACATGAACAATATGATCAAAGAATACAACAGTTATAAGAATAAGAGTCACTCGCATGCTATGACTTGACAACAACACATAGGTCCTTGTACCTCATTTATATATTGTACTCAACACCCAAACACGTAGCAAATAGGCAAATAATACTTAATCCCTCAAGCCAAGGTCAATCACAACACTTACCTCACTCTAACGGCCAAACTCAAAGTTCAATCCCAGCTTTTCCCTTCACACAAGCCTCCAGACCAATAGAATCTAGTATTTTACCAACCAAACGATTCAAACAAAGCCTTAGGATTTACCCACGATTGCAAGAAATTCAATTTAGGCCATTTTTAAAAAAGTCAACAAAAGTTAGCAAATTCGAAAAGTCAACAAAAGTCAACACCCGGATTTGCTTGGTCCAAACCTAAAATTTGGACCAAAACCCTATTACCTATCACCCCTGAGCCCAGATATATAATTGATTTTGGAATCCAACCTCAATTTGAGGTCTAAATCCCAAAATTTTGAAATCCCTAGATTCTACCTAAAAATCCCCCGATTTCACCATGAAAACCTTAGATTTTTAGTTGAATCTTACGAAAAAGTAGTGACAGATTGAAAGAAATTATTTTACGACCACTTACCAATAATTTGGGAAGAAAAAATATATGGAAAATTGCCTCTTGTAGTTTAGGTTTTGAAAATCTGGGAAATGAATCAAAAATCCCGTCTAAGTCATCTTTTGTTCAGCTGCAAGTATCGCATTTGCGAACAAAACTTTGCATTTGTGAATGAATAGTGCTTTCGCAATTGCGAATGAACAGTGTTTTCTCAATTTCCATAAAAGGTTCGCACTTGCGAATGAATGGTGTCGCACCAGAAAACAGCAAAACCCAAACTTCTTCAAAATGATCCGAAACTACCTCGAAAGTCATCCAGAACCTCCCGGACATAAACAATACATAAATTTCAATCATAAAACACGCTACGGACCTGCTCGTGCACTCAATACACATAAAAGAGGTCGTCTTAACCCAATATTGACCATGGTCAAACTCCCAAATTTCTTAACTTTACTAGTCTCTCAACCAAATATCCAAAAATACACCCAAGCCCCTCGGAACTCCAAACCAAACATGCACTCAAGTCTTAAAACATCATAAAAACTTGCTCATGTGATGAAATCACCAAAATAACACGAATTTAGCACCAAATCAAATGAAATCCTCATGTGATAAAACCACGAATTTAGCACCAAATCAAATGAAATTCTCAAGAACACTTTGAAATTCCTATTTTCACAACCGGACGTTCGAATCACGTCAAACCAACTCCGTTTCTCACCAAATTTCACAAATAAATAAAAAATATTATACTGGACATGTACCGGGCTCCGGAACAAAAATATGGACCCGATACCGACGAGATCAAACATCAATAATTTCTTAAAAACAAATAATTTTCAGACTTTTAATTTTCAACAAAAATTCATAACTCGGGCTAGGGACCATCAATCCAATTCTGGACATACGCCCAGGTTCCATATTTTGGTACGAACCCGACAGGACTTTCAAAACATGAGTCGGGATCCGTTTACAAAAAATATTGACCGAAGTCAACTCAAATAAAGTTTTTAAGCAAAATTTCTTATTTTTATCAACTTTTAACATAATAGCTTTTCTACAAAAGCGCCAAACTGTGCACGCAAATTGAGGAGAGATTAAATGAGGTGTTTAAGGCCTTGGAACACAGAACTTGGTTTTAAATCATAATTGAGCATACTGTGTCATTTCCTTCACTAAAGTATTGGTCACATCTGCTGATGTAACAGCCCCTTCCAGAGACACACGGCCTAGGCCAAGGCCCATAGTTATACACGTAGTTATTGTAACATGGGGCCGGAGGGACCGGTCTTCCGTACCATTGATAACATGGGCCCCCCATATGACCCTCGTAATATTTTCCACAATTATAGTATCCTAGTGATGTCAGAGGGCATTCTTAAATTGGCATTACCATTATCAGCTCTGGTGCTGGTAGCAGTGGTTGTGATGGTGGAGCCACTGGATTAGGTTTAGGAGCTTCTTTGGGCTTTTCGGGCTTTTCAACTTGTTTCAATTTTTCTGATACTTTCAGCTTTTCTGGTTTTTTGGGCTTTTCTAGCTTTTTCGGCTTTTCCATTGCCTTAGACTTCTCGGGCTCCTTGGGTTTTTCAATGGTGACAACCGTAGGCTTCTCGAGCTGTTTAGGCTTTTTGGGCTCTTTAGACTTCTCCGATTTTTTGGGCTTCTCGGGTTCATTGGGTTTCACAGGCTCCTTGGGCTTTTCAGGAGATTTGGACTTTTGAGGCTCTTTGATTTCAATGCTCTTGATTATTCCACATCCTTTATTACATAATTTGTCACGAATTTTCTCAGGATCACAACATTTAACAGTGATTGTGATTGTATTGGCCTTTCTCATCATACACTTGGACTCTAATTTCTTGCCCGAAAATTTTAACATCACAAAAAAAAAAATCAAATAAATTTTATCCATATATGATCATATATAAGTCCAAAAAAAAAATCTACCAATAACATTCTCTCCTGTAATTAGGGGTGTACAAAGAAAACCGATAAACCGCACCAAAACGGTAATCCGAGTCAAACCGAAAAAAAACCCGATCATGGGTTGATTTGACTTGGTTTGGTGTTGGAAAAAAAATCTGACCATAATTGGTTTGGTATGGTTTTAACTAAAAAAGTCAAACCGAAACCAAACCAACCCGATATTATATTATTCAATTTTTACAAATATTTTATACATATAAATATTTATTTTTAATACAATTCATAAATATTTCTTAAACTTTTTCACAGTTTTATCTTTAAACATATTGTTTCAAGTTTGGAATTAACATTCTTGAATGGTCCAATAAATTTTATAGTTCATAAAGGTAGTAATTCAAATAAACTTCACATCAATACTAATGCTAACTAAGAAAATTCAATTCAACACTAGAAATGACAATAGTGTGGATATCTATTTTTTAGTTTTGCATTGTTTATATTGAAAATGCATAACTTAGTTTATCTTTTTCTTTAATGCTTAGTTGTGTAACTAATATACTTATAGTTGTACTTATTTAAGCATGACTTATATAGTACTTTTAGATTATGTTAATATTTATTATGACTTATTACTCAGTAATATTTTCTTTATGGATTTTAGTTTTTGTTATTGAATATTTTAGTACAATGTTATGACACATCTCATATTATTGTATTATTTTCTTGAAAAATACATTATATAGTTGTATCCTTGTAGGATTAGAGAAGTATGTGGAACACAAGTTATATATTTGTGCTATGAAGACTTATTGGGAAAAAAATCCGAAAACCCGAAAAAATCCGAAAAACCCGAGATTGAAAAACCCGATTTTGTTGGTTTGGTTTGGTTTGGTTTATAAATTTAAAAATCTGACACTATTGGTTTGGTTTGATAATTGAAAAATCCGAACCAACCCGACCTATGTATACTCCTACCCGTAATATACAAAGCAGCCTTTGATACTAACCACATGGACCTCAGAAAATATAATTAGCATCCTGGATTCATGTTGAACCATTACTTTTTGATAAGTTTTATATTAATCTTTTATTATTATTCAACTATTTTACATCGACTCGTTTTTTGCTCTGATTTACAATCTTTCTCATTTTTCAAGATTTTAGAGTTTTTCTTTATCGCATTTCCTATATTTGTGCTTTTTTGAGTTCCGAGTAGCCATTTATATTCCTGCAACTTATGATCCACCAAAACTTTGACTCTTTCATCAATTTCCACCTTCCATAAAGTAATTCTAAATATAATGCTTTTTTTTTTCAACGCTATTACATTAATTTTGAAATTTCATAATGAATTCAACTATTCAATCACAATTTCCTTAACTTGAACAAATCCAAATATATTATACAACTGCTTGTATTATTCATGGAAATAACCATTCTTTTCAATCAAGGAGTACAAGCTTTACTATCAATCATCTCTGTTTCCGGAGATTGTTCTTCTTTCTTCTTGCTTTCTTTAATATCACCGTAAAAGTATGAAAGAAATCCCCATAGAGAGAGGGCAAGTGAAACTCCTTTTTCTGCACTGAACTTTTCACCGTAGATAAAAACAGCTAAAACTTCCGTTATAGGTAGTAGAACGGAAATCAAAATCCCAGAAACCAAAGAAGAAGCCGAATAGATGACGCCAATGGTGCCTAAGAAGTAGAATTGCAAAATTATTGCGCTCCATATTATCAAATTATAATATCTGGCTTCTCCAAGTTCAAATGCTTTTGCTTCGCTTGAAATTGCCTGCAAAATATATTGAACCATCAATATTTTTACTTTTTCTTGTGTCTTTTTTGAGCGGATTTTACTTGCAAGCTAGTATGCAACTAATTTTTTACACAATTAGTAGATAACAAACCTTATTTTCTAGGTAACTGATTCCACTTATTAGTTATGAGTGATTACCTATAGTTATTTATAACATGACTTTATGGTGAATTCTTTTATGCTGTTAAGGCATAGAAGTTAAGAGTTGTGTATCATAAACAAATTTAAGTGATATACATATGCAATATAATTTATTTTTACACTATCAACCTAGTTTAACATATTAAGTATGTTGGTTACTATTTTTATCATATTACCAATAAAGTTCTTATCACATATGTATAAATGAAAACCTTTAGAATGATCACGTTTACATGTAATAACCTTAAAATTATCAAATACTTTACATGATTAATTATTGTATAAAACTTAAACCATATTAGTAAGTTCGTTACGTGGCAGCATTTCCCTTTTCGTCCGTTCATTAAAAGAGTGTGAGCTTTCTATATTTAAAATAAAAATTTACTTAAAATTTTCATTTTACCCAATGACAAAAAAGTTTTTAGTCATAAAAATACTATGATATGCTTAGCAACATAAGTTTCAAATCACATAAATCTTATGAGAATATATTGACAATCATAAGTTTCAAAAGTCTAAATATAGTCGGACAAAATTATTGCAAAAACTTTACGACGTAAGAGAAAGAGAGATACCTGAAAGTCCTTGTTAATGATCATTCCAACTGTTGCAACAATAGTGGCTACAAAGCAATACACTGTCTGAAACTCCAACACAAAAGTGTAAGTAATAGCTTGATGTGCCTTTTTGTAAATCAACTCCACCAAAGGAAAAATAAGCCCAGATAAAGCAGCAGCAGCTAGGGTCATGATAAACCCTAAAATATACTCTTTCTTTGGCTCTCCCGGTGGTTGATCACCTCCAGAGTGTAGCGCCAAAAGCACTGCGCCAACCGTCAACAAAAAGACGGCGTTGACTGAGTAAGAAGTGAACTTCAGCTTTACTATAAGGAAAGCAAAGCCGGCAGTGAAAGCAAGTTGCGTAGCAAAGAGAAGTCCACTAGTTGAAACCGGCAATTTAGCTGCGCCATAAGCGTAAAAATAGTTCGCAAATCCTTGCATGACTCCGATTCCTATAGTGGCCACGAAAATCCGGGAAGTCATCAGAATGACCTTCGTATTATTATTGTTGTTGATATTGATATTAATTCTGCGACGATAGAAGTAGGAAATGGCCAAAGGGATGAAATTTATTGGCCAAGCAACAGTTTGTAGCCAGGTTGATAGCCAAATTCTATTGCCTCCTTTGATGAAATAAAGGCGCATGAGCAAAGGGGTACCACAGGTTCCTACAGCTAGAATTATACAGTTGATGACAAGAAGAACCTTCTTCATTTTTGAGCTTACTCGAGGTTCCATTTTTCTATGGAGGACTATATTGAACTGCTTTTTCTTCTTATGTTTTGTCATATATATATTATGGAATGGACGTCAATAACGTCTTGTCGTTTTCTTAGTTTACCGTACTAGTATGAATTTCCTGATTATTAAGGTGAGGAACAAAATGGCCCACAATATGGGAGCTGGGAAAGAAGGATCATGCTTGATTTAGGTAAATATTAATTTGGAAAATAACTTTAAAGTATATGGAATTATAACAGTTTTGGAACAATTCAAGATAACAAAGAGGGAACTCATTAAACGAGGAAGCTGAAATAAATATCGAAATTAACGAGGAAGGATTACCATATATGTGAATCTTAATTTTATCTTTACCCATATAGGAATCTCCTAATTCTGTAAACACCCAAAAGCATTTAAGTATCTAGTTTATTTGAATCCATTACTTTGAACACAAATCATAAATTTGTACGAAAATTCACTTAAATTTACAATAAATGTTAGATATGCATCTATAGCGTTCAAGGTTGAAAACTTTTAAGGTTGAACTCATAAGGTTTAAATCCCCTCGAACTAACACCTCAGTGAGTGGACTGTTCACCTTATGCATTTTTTAAACATTGAGCTATTCTCATATGGTAGATCCTATAATGCTTGTGCACGCTTTATATCTTTGATTTTTCATCTGTACTAAACTTAGTGGACGCTCATTGCCTGTGTAGCCTGTTTTATTGAGTTTTTTTTTTAAAGAAATAATCACTTAAATATATTGTTAAAATTTAAGCTTGAGCTTTATAATAAAAGTATAAGTATTTGAAAATTTGAATGTTAATCCTATATAACTAACTTAGTAAAATAAAGTGACCCATAAATTGCTCAATGATCGGTTAAAAAGTTTTAAAGCTATTGGTATTTATTTTATGCAAAATCCATATTACTAGAATTTTCCATTGTCCATGCAAGTTCATATTGGTTAATATTTTCACTATTACAATTTCATTTAATTGGACATTATCTTTTTTTTAGAAAATTAGAAAAATCTTACTAATAGATCGTGTTTCCTTGTAGCCCTGACTGCAAGGGATTTTCTTAGACTTTAATTTTCTTGTCTACCTACTCTATTGATTCTTGTCTGTTATGTTATAAATGTAGTTTATCAACCGTTGAATTCATATTTATATTTATTATATTAAAATGAGAGTAGTTTGCAATGTGGTTAAGCCAAGTGGCAAACTAAAATGAAGACACTTGGCAATTTTAAGACAACATTAATTATTAGCAATTATAAATGGAAAAATAATTAAGGAAAGTAGTTTAATGAATCTTATACATAATCTAATAGAAATATCTATATTAATATCTATATATTGATCTACTCATATATTTTCTTCTATATTAGCTAGAAATATGGAGGTTAAAAATTAATTAAAGACTATAATAGAAAAAATATAAAATATAAAAATACGTAAATTGAGATAACCTATGACTATTTATATTTTCAAGTAAGTTAAAATATAATATAGACTAAAATTTACTTAAGATAGTAAAGATTTATTGCGTTTAAAAATTAAATAAATTAAAGTAGCAAAATAAGATCTTATTTAAGGTAAAAAAAATTAAATAATCAATAAAAATTATTTTGATAATAAGACTAAAAAATTCATATTAATATTCACAAATCGGGCAAATAAATATTTTATACGTAAGTATTACTATAACATTTAGATATAATGTGTTCAAACAATTTAGAAATATTTTTGTATGATTAATATTGGAATTGAGTGTAGTTAGTTTGACTCTGAAAGCCTAACATAAATTTTTGAAAATGTGGTCCAATTTAGAAAATAGAATGATTAAAATTATTTGAATTTAAAATGAGAATATTTTTTAATTTTTATCTATATTATAGTAGAATGAGTGTGGTAGAAATCTATATCTATATCTATATCTATCTATATCTATCTATATCTATATTTATATTAAAAGGAGGATAGTGAAGCATGATGTTAAGCCAAGTGGCTTATTGAGAAAATGCCACTTGGCACTTTTAGGACAAAATCAAAATAAATTTTAGGACAAAATCTAATATAGATTGACAAGAGTATGATAAATATAATAAGAAATATGGTATATTTAGGAACATTATGTTGATAAGAAGAATACCAAATCTATAAATTGTTCAAGAAATTTTATGTAGTAAATATTTTTATTTAAGGAAGATTCTTTCTTTAATTTTGGTCAAAGTAAAAAACGAAAGGATTGAATTTATAAAATTTATAGTAGGAAAAATAATAAAGGAAGAGGGGTGGAGATAGTGTGTGAAAATTTATAATTTATAATTAAATAATAAATAAAATAATAAATAATAAATAACACTAAGTAATATTATTAATAAATAAATAAATATTAAAAATTATTACAATAAGAAGAAAAACTAAATTCATCTATAATATATTATAATTCATCTATATTATATTAAAAGGAGGGTAGTATATATCTATACCTTCTATATTATCTTCTATATTTGCTTATTACCTGTAGTACAAAATAATCATTATTAAAATATATAACTTAATAGGAAAGAACACATTCAAATTCACAATTTAGTACTGAATATTGCTATCATTTTAATTGTGACAACCTGTCCCTTTGTTACGTGAGTTATCGCCCTATTTCTCCCATATTATGTTGCTCTATGTTTCAATATCAGTAATCGAATGGGTCGGATAGAATTGAATTGATTTTAGTTGGAAATGAGGCACATAGCCTTTTAGAAGGAAGCTTGTTTTGGAAAAGTCAACCGAAAGTTGACTATATAGTTAGAAGGCTCGGATGTGAATTTTGGTGATTTGGTTAGCTTCGGAGAATGATTTGTGACGCAGGAGTGTGATCGGAATTGATTTTGGAGGCTCGGTGTAGAATTAGGCTTGAATTGGCGAAGTTTGAATTTTGGCGAATTCCGGTTGATGGGTGAGATTTTGATTCGAGGGTCGGAATGGAATTACGAGAGTTGAAGTAGCTTCGTTAAGTGATTTTGGATATGTCTGCAAATTTTCAGGTCATTCGGACATCGTTTGGTCGGGTTTTTGATCGAATGTACAATTCGGAAGTTTTTAAGAAACTTAGGCTTTGATTTGGTGAAATTTGATGATTTTGATGTTAATGATAGTGTTTTGATGGTTTTAGCAAGTTTGAATAAGGTAATAGATCATGTTTGTGCTTTTGGTTGAGGTCCTGGGGGCCTCGGGGTAAGTTCGGGTGGTTAAACGGAGAATATTGATGTTTGTTGCAGGTCTGGTGCACCTGGCTTCTAGTATTTCCGCATCTGCGGAAAAGGAGCCGCAGAAGCAGTTCCGTAGATACGGCTAAGTGATCGCATAAGCGGTCCATAAGGGACCGGGGTAATTCCGCAAAAGCGGACGGGGTATCGCTTCAGCGGGTACGCATAGGCGAAAATGAGGACACAGAAACGGAATGGTGAGATCCGCAGAAGCGGATGGTTGGGCGCAAAAGCGGAAGGCCAAAGATTTAATGAAAACCGCATAAGCGGTCATATGGACGCAGAAGCGGTCCCGCATAAGTGGTTACGGGACCGCAGAAGCGAAAATTGCTTAAGGGTTTTAATGAAATAGTGTTCGCGAATTTTAGAAGATAAGAAATCATTTTAGACTTCGGGAAGAGGCGATTTTGGGCGATTTGGAGAGGATTCGAAGGGGATTCCATCAGGTATGAATTTATAGACTCGAATAATGCTGTTATGGTGTAAAAATAAGGATTTAAACACTAAAAATCCAAGGATTTAAGGGGTAAAAATGGAGGTTAGGGCTTGAAACCTAAGAAACTGTAAACTTGGAATTTGAGGGGTCAAATGGACTCCGATTTTAATGAATTTGATATGGGTAGACTCATGGCGAGACGAGAAGTCCGGTAATATGAATTTTATAATTTTTTGAGAAGTGGGCCCGGGGTTCGAGTTTTGCTAGTTTCGAGATTTTTGATATTTTTCGATTGTTTTCGATTGAGTATTGTTCCCTTAGCATATTGTAATGCATTCGCTCTGATTTTGGTTAGATTCGACGCACGTGAAGGCCGAATTGAGGGGCAAAGGCATCGCGAGCTAGAGATTTCACCGGTTCGAGGTGAGTAATACTTTTAAATGATATCCTGAGGGTTTGAAACCCCGAATTTGCACATCATAGTGATGTATTGTGGTGACTTGCATGCCAGGTATGAGCGTGGGGTAGAGCACCGTTGGGGATTGTGACTTGGTCCGTCCCGGTTGTTGATTTTACTGCGTGATTGACTGAAACCTACTTGATGCTATCATGATTTGGGCTGATAGCCATGTTTTGGGCTTCACGCCGATTATTTGGATCCCTTAGGGATTATTATCATTGTTTCCATGATGCTTAACATATTTTCACGATATCAGTCCCGAATTAAACACTGTCTCGAAATGATTAGTAAATTTATAAAGTCTTAAACACTTAATCTTTAATTCCCAATAATTGGAACTGAAAATGATAAATTGACTGTGCCCGTGTGACTTGCATGCATATAACTGGACTGATTGTGGATCGGACTGCACGCCGCAGCGAATGCTACGATGATAGTGCGTTTGGGCTATAGGAGCCCTTCCGGAGTCTGAACCCCCAGAGTGAGCGCGGGTACCCAAATGGATCGGGTTGTACGTCGCACCGGTCATGTGCATTGCATTGCATTCACACATTGATTCCTGTTTGTACTACGCGGCATGACATTTAGCACTCTCATATCATTTACATCCATGCTATTTCTGGCACTGTCTACCAGATACCCTGGTGTTATTTGTAAATAGAGTGTTATGCCCGAGGGGCTGACTTGTGTACGGACTTGCACTACCTGATATCGCATTCATATGCTTAATGTTGGAAAAAGAATATATTCAAAAGAGATTTTTAAACTGAGCTAGATGTTTCTAAAGGATTTTCACGGTTTTACTATTTTGTTCAAAAGGTTGTACTGTACTATATAGCATGATGGAGTGTTCTTACCTGATTTCTTACCGCTCAGTTATTATTTACACTTATTACCACTGAGTTGGAAGTACTCACTTTACTCCCTGCGCCACGTGCGCAGATTCAGGTGTCCCGGGAGCATAGTTAAGCTATTTGTTGCTTCAGAGTTTCTCAGAAGTTGTTGAGGTAGCTGTCTGACGTTCGTAGGACTCGACTCCTCCCCTATTCCTTTATTATTTCCGCATTTTAGAACATCAGTATTACTGAAGATCTATTATTTTGTTATCTTAAAGGCTCTAGACTCATGACCCCAGTTCTTTGGGAGATGTTGGCTAAGTCAGTGATTCATACCGTCTCTATCTAGATTATTGGTTAATAGACTTGTTAAACGGTTGAAAATGGGTGGTGTGATTGAGTTGTGAGTGTTAATTGGTCGGGCTTGCCTAGCAATTGTGTTGGGCGCCATCACGACCGGAACTGGGGTCGTGACATCAATTATACGTGAAATTCTAAATGAGACTAATCAATTAAAACATCATACAAAAATTCCAGTTTTGCTAGATAAAGAAAAATAAAAATTTGATACCAAATTAAAATATTTAATATATTAAATAAATATCTCATATAGGACTAATGAAAATTAAAAGCTAAATTTTTATCTTGAAACTAAAAGACATAGAAATTTTAATTGCACTTAATACAAATATAATTATAAAAAATTCAAAAGATTTGAAACAACAAAAGAACTTATGTATTACTTTTTAGACTAATAAATGTTGTATTTTTAATCTATATATTATTAAAAGGAAAGGACAAAGCCCTCTCCTTAAGCTAAGTGACACCCAAAAAAAAAGTCACATGGCATAATTAGTTATTTTTGGTTAGTTAGTTAATAATTAGTTATTATTTTTGAATTTAAATATCTATAAAAAACAAAAAAAACCACCATCTATATTATATTTAGTTAATAATTAGTTATTTTTTTTGAATTTATGTATCTATAAAAAATAAAAATAATAAAAAAAAACTACCATCTCTCTCTCTATATATATAAAGAGAATTAAATAATTATATGACGTCAAGTGGTATAACCATAAGACAACAAGTGACAAAGCTCCAACAAAGTTGAAACTTTAAAATTATGTTATAATAAAATCGAAATAAAACTATTAAAAATTTTCTAATTCAAATATATATCTATATTTATATATTGTTAAAAGCCAAAAAATAAAGGCACCACAATAATCCAAGTGGTAGCCTAGAAAAAGGTCACACGGCATAATTAGTTAATTGCAAAGAAATTAACTACCTAAATTAACTACAAAAACATGGGTGAGGGTTGGTTTAGGTTAGTTAATTTCTTTATTTTATTTTTAAAAATCATTTTCGTTTTTTGTTTTTTGAAATAAAAAGTGTATTTATTCATTAAAATTCAAACAATATTATTTAAAAAATATAATAAAATTTAAAATAAAAAAATAATTGTCAAGAGTAATAAAATATATATCTTCTATTATATTGCAAGAAAATTAGCAAACAAAAATATTAAACAAGTAATATGCTAATAAATCCTATTAACAAATATAATTATAGTAAATATTGGTTAATATAATAAACATAAATACATAACAAAAAGTTATTTAATGACTATATAAGTTCATTTAATTTAATAGAGATTTTATTCATTAAAATTCAAACAATATATATTCTATTTATATAGAATAGGAGAGCAAATCATTGTGATAATTCCAAATGTAACATCAAAAATTTAACAAAGTGACAAATTTTAGGACAAAGTTCATATAAATTTGGATATTCAAAAATTATTGACAAAAAAATTATAAAAAGACACAATGAAATTAACTACCTAAAATTAACTACTCAAACATGGATATAATAAGAGAAATACATAAAAAGAAGTTATTCGATGACTACGTAAGTCGCTTTAGTTCAATCAAGAATTTGTTCATTAAAATCAAACAATATTATTGAGAACAATATAATAAAATTTAAAATAAAAAATATTTCAAGAGTAATAAAAATACTATTATATTACAAAAAATAAAGTAGTGGAGAAAAATATTAGATAAAATAATATTCTAATAAAAATTTCTATTTACAACGTAATAATACTAAATACTGGATGATATAATAAAGAAAAATACATAACAAAAAGTTATTCACTGCATGTATAAGTCCCTTTAGTTTAATAAAAATTTTATTTATTAAAATTTAGAGAATATTTAAGAACAACATAATAAAATTCAAAATAAAAAAAATATCTCAACAGTAATAAATTATATATCTTCTCTTTACAAAAAGAAAGTGAACAGATAAAATTAGTAAATGAAGTAATATACTAATAAATATTTTTATTAACAATGTAATAATACTAAACAACGGATAATGTCATAAAGAAAAATATAGAACAAAAAAGTTATTTATTAACTATATAAGTATCTTTAATTTAATATAGATTTTATTATTGGGTATATTGTATTGACAAATAAGATGACAATTTAAATTTATTAAATAAAAAGCTACCATATCTCTCTCTCTCTCTCTCTCTCTCTCTCTCTCTCTCTATATATATATATATATATATATATATATATATATATATATTGGTTACTTTATTTGAATTTATAAATATAGATATCTTATAATTAACTATAATACAAAAATAAAAATAAAAATATATAAAAAATAACTACCCATTCAAATTGGGTGGGAGTAGTTTCAAGTTGGAGTTTTTAAATTATTTGAAAATAAGAAAGCGAAAAAAAAAGCCATAAAAACGAAAAAAAGAGAAGAAAAACTACCCATTCAAATCGGTGAGTAGTTTTAAGTTGGAGTTTTAAAATAAAAATAAAATTAAAAAAATAATAAATTACCAATCCAAATTTGGGAGTGCTTTCAAGTTGAAGTTTTAAAATTATTTTAAAATTAAAAAACGAAAATAAAGAAATAAAAAAACTTTCAGAGGAAAATATTAAATAAAGTAATATGTTAATAAAAATTTCTATTAACAATGTAATAATATTAAAAATCGGATGATATAATAAAGCAAAATACATTAAAAAAAAGTTATTTGATGCGCTGTCTGTATAAGTTCCGTTAGTTTAACAGAGATTTTATTTATTTAAATTTAGATAATATCATTAAGAATAACAACATAAAATTTAAAATAAAAAAATATTTCAACAATAATAAATTATATATCTTCTCATATATTACCAAAAGGAAGCGAATACTAAACATTTTTAATATAATAAAGAAAAATATTTAACAAACAAGTTATTCACTAACCATATAAGTACATTTCATTTAATAGAGATTTTTTATTATTGGGTGTATCGTATTGACAAACAAGATGACATTTGAATTTTACTAAAGCAATACGATATAATAGGATCAAATAAGCCTGATCATTTAATTTAATTAATATTTTTTAATATGGACCGTGCATCGCGCGGGTACGACTACTAGTATTATATTAAAAGGAAAGTAGTATGCAATGTGGTTAAGCCAAGTGGCAAGCTAAAATGAAGCCACTTGGCAATTTTAAGATAACATTAATTATTAGCAATTATAAATGGAAAAATAATTAAGGAAAGTAGTTTAATGAATATTATACATAATCTAAATATATCTTAGACAAATCTAATAGAAATATCTATATTAATATCTATATATTGATCTACTCATATATTTTCTTCTATATTAGCTAGAAATATGGAGGTTAAAAATTAATTAAAGACTATAATAGAAAAAATATAAAATATAAAAATACGTAAATTGAGATAACCTATGACTATTTATATTTTGGAGTAAGTTAAAATATAATATAAACTAAAATTTACTTAAGATAGTAAAGATTTATTGAGTTTAAAAATTAAATAAATTAAAGTAGCAAAATAAGATCTTATTTAAGGTAAAAAAAATTAAATAATCAATAAAAATTATTTTGATAATAAGACTAAAAAATTCATATTAATATTCACAAATCGGGCAAACAAATATTTTATATGTAAGTATTATTATAACATTTAGATATAATGTGTTCAAACAATTTAGAAATATTTTTGTATGATTAATATTGGAATTGAGTGTTGTTAGTTTGACTCTGAAAGCCTAACATAAATTTTTGAAAATGTGGTCCAATTTAGAAAATAGAATGATTAAAATTATTTGAATTTGAAATGAGAACGTTTTTTAATTTTTATCTATATTATAGTAGAATGAGTGTGGTAGAAATCTATATCTATATCTATATCTATCTATCTATATTATATTAAAAGGAGGATAGTGAAGCATGATGTTATAAGCTAAGTGGCTTATTGAGAAAATGCCACTTGGCACTTTTAAGACAAAATCAATAATAGATTTTAGGACAAAATCTAATATAGATTGACAAGAGTATGATAAATATAATAAGAAATATGGCATATTTAGGAACAATATGTTGATAAAATGAATACCAAATCTATAAATTGTTCAAGAAATTTTATGTAGTAAATATTTTTATTTAAGGAAGATTCTTTCTTTAATTTTGGTCAAAGTGAAAAACGAAAGGATTGAATTTATAAAATTTATAGTAGGAAAAATAATAAAGGAAGAGGGGTGGAGATAGTGTGTGAAAATTTATAATTTATAATTTATAATTTATAATTAAATAATAAATATAATACTAAATAATAAATAATACTAAATAATATTATTAATAAATAAATATTAAAAATTATTACAATAAGAAAAAAAACTAAATTCATCTATAATACATTATAATTCATCTATATTATATTAAAAGGAGGGTAGTATATATCTATACCTTCTATATTATCTTCTATATTTGC
>MU683913.1:3983-36447 GCA_026770625.1 Nicotiana glauca
ATCAACTGAATAGTTAGTTTAGCAATTTCAGATTAACGAGTAAAATCAGATAGTTCTGAATCTGAATGAACACATATCTCTATTAATACCATTAAACTGAGACAATTCGATAGCCAAACATTTATATACGAATAGAAATCGGTGTTAAATTTTAGTTGAGTTCTGAAACTGAAGTGTAATACTCTTGTACATATACAATTAGCTTGGTAAAGAATGTTTAAACCTGTTTTGAACTTGGTTAATAATTTGAACGTAACCGGGCATAAGAAGTTAGATTCAATTGTGATAGCTTCTAAGCCCATAAGAATTGATTCTGTAATTATAAATTGGGCTTCCAGTAGCCCTATGCGCTCTGTGCATTTCTTTTATATTAGCCCAAATTCCAGGCCCAAAACATATAGTGGCTTGGATGTGAGTAAAATATACAACAAAACTATACTATGGTTATGATAATTAGAAAAAGAAAACAGTGATAGAAAACATAGCACAACTTAGGTTTGACCTTTAAAAAATACAATGAGACGAGCCTCGTTATAAGTTAAAATACACGGGGCCCTCAAATAATTGTTATAATATTTTTAGACTCGGAAGGGCCATTTAGCGAATTTCACGGCCTTCTCAAAAGTAAATAACACGTTAGTCTCTTTAGACGCGATTTTAATAAAATTAACTTCTTAAATACGGATATGCATTTCATGCAGTCCAAATCCAAATCCAAAAACGTCGAATGAGAATGTGTCGAGGATCCGGGTGCATTTCATGTGACGTGATCCGAAAACATGTTCTTAAACGATGTTCACTTTCTTAAATAAAAATAATTTGACAAAAGCGGTAATTAATTCTAAAAATGCACAAATAGGATAATATGTAATATTTTAGCCAAATATGACAGTTGAGCGACCGTGCTAGAACCACGGAACTCGGGAGTGCCTAACACCTTCTCCCGAGTTAACAGAATTCCTTACTCGGATTTTTGGTTCGCGACTGTTAAACAGAGTCAAAACCTTCCTCGATTCGGGATTCAAACCGGTGACTTGGGACACCATAAATCTCCCAAGTGGCGACTCTGAATCTTAAATAAAAATGAATCCCTTTTCGATTGTCCTTAAATTGGAAAAAACTCCTTCTTTATTATATCCCTTTCCTGGGGTGTAAATAAAGCCCTTTTCGAAAAAAAAAGAGGTGTGACAGCCACATTGTTTGGGATTTAGGATCCCCTAAGGGATCAAGTCCAAACATGAGAAACAACTTGTATTTTGCCATGTTCTAAACTTCAACTCAAAGCACATAGAGAGGGACATGGGTGTAGGGATTCACAGTAGAAACATATGCAAAGAAATTGACATGCTAATTAACATTGAACATAGGTAGTAAAGTATAAAGGAGTGTAAAGGCTATAAAATAAACACATTGGGATGAGGATGAAAACCAAAACTATAACATACCAGTTTCAGGGAAACAAGAAAAGGAAGCAGTAGTCTTGTAAAGCCAAAGTGCAAGCAAGTAGTCAGAATACTATGATTTTAGAAGAGAACTATGATATTGTAAGTGTCTCAAGTGTGTAATATGTGTAAAAGTGTTGAATTGAAAGTGTGTTGGTGAGAAAGGAGTCGTGCCCTTTTATAGTGTAGAAGGCAAGCAGAATAAGGTATGAGAATAGTTTGACAATCAGTTGTCAATCAATTACACAAGTTTTCCCTTTAACTAAAGGATTCAGATTTCGAATGGTAAAACAAATTAAGGAAGTAAATTAATCAAACACTTTATGTAAGGTAGTATAATAGGGTTAAATACATAAAGGTCTATTTAAGGACATGGCCTTGACAGCACACGGTTTGTGCAAATAAGGAAAGAAAATCAATTAACAGCCAGTAAATTACAAGGTCTGAATTTTTGGTGTGAACGAATCCAGTCAAAAAAAGGGGTGAAGAAAGGTTTTACTTAAGGAAAATTAGTACAATCAATCAAACCTAAAAAAGGATTCTGAATCAATCATAAGTTGGAAAACTTTTTCGGAAGAAAGAATTCATCACACATATAAAAGCATACATAAACACTTAAACATGAA
The DNA here is from genome assembly GCA_026770625.1 of Nicotiana glauca. NCBI lineage: Eukaryota > Viridiplantae > Streptophyta > Magnoliopsida > Solanales > Solanaceae > Nicotiana > Nicotiana glauca. The sequence goes on from MU683913.1 coordinate 6,052, forward strand.
GAACTATCATGCTAATTAGTAGAAGAGTCTAGCATAGAAGAATTTAAAAGTTCAGAATCATAAACAAAGAAGTTCAAACTTAGTTCATAGACTCAGAATGAGTCTGAAAAAGTCAAGGGTTCCAAAATATAACCCTAGTTCAAACACATGACAAAACCTCGGTAGAACCCCCAAATTCTAGGGTTTCCAACTTGAGTCAAGCACAGGTATGAGGAAGTAACAGGCTCGGAGATTTGTTTTCAGAATCTCATGAGAAGACAAGCAAATACAATAGAAAGTTCGAAGCATAGTGAGAGTAGAAGAAACTGTAGAGGAAAACATGCTTAAACGGGTCTTAAAACAAGGTAAAGTAGAAGTGAAACAGTAAACACTTAAGAACATGGTAGAGAAATACAGTAGAAGAACACAAGAACATCGGAACAATATAGCAAAAGAATATATAGGAAAGTATAGTGAGATAAACATGTGAGAGCATGATATAGAAACACAGTAGACGAAAGAACGGAGCACAGTAGAAGAACATGCATGATAAAGGAAAACATAAGAACACAGTAGAAGAACATGCGTGGTAGAAAAGAAAACATAAGAACATAGTATAGACAAATACATACAAAGAAAAGAAAGGGAAAAGTTAGAGAAACATATGAAGCTTTTCAGAAAACCCTAAATTGGAAAGAGGTAATTTTTGAAAGAAAAATTGGGGAAAACGTTTAAAGAATCAAGTAGAGAACAAACATGTAATAGATCTAAGAAAAAATTGGAGAGAACCTCGAGTAGTCAGGGTTTCAGAGGAAGCCTAGAATGAGAAAGGCTTGGAAAAAGGTCCGATCTGAGTCGGATAAGTTAGAACCAGGCTCAAAACACCATATTGTGCCGGAGCTGGGCCGGAGATGGCCATAGAACCTTGAATCGGCGAAGATACGAACGGACACCATCGAGGTCAGAATTCAAAACCTCAAATACCAAGTGTTTAAGAGCAAAGGGAGATGGGTTTAAGCCATCCACGGCCGGAGAGTCCATGGATTCCGGTGAGATTGAGGTTAAAGATGGTGAGAGAGGCTAGGGTTTCGAGAGAGTTCGAGAGAGTTTGAGGGGAGATGGATTTCATAGGTGGATGATAGAAGAGAATGAGTGGGATTAGGGTTTTTGAGGTTAAAAAAGGTAAGGGCGGATATAGGCCGTTGATCTCAGAGATAACGACCAGGATCAAAAGGGGTTTGGGTTGGGTAGTTTAAATGGGTTAAGGGTTGGGTTGAATTGGAATTGGGCTGGTCTGAAATTGGGTTAATTAGGGGGGTCAATTTGGGCTATAATTGAAACAAAATGGGGCCAGATTTTAAATAGCTAGTTTTTCCTTTTTTTATTTTATAAAATATAGTAAAATGATTTCGAAAACAAATTAAAGGCACTGAGTCAATTAATAATATATAAATATTAATTTAAAAATATTGGAACCAATTTCATAATTATAAAATTCTATTAATTCTTAGAATTGGCTAAAATTGCAATTATATGCAATTTAGCTTTTAAAATACCAAATAAATTTGTAAAAAAGAATAAAAATTACCCTAGCTATATTTTGGTATAAATATGAGAATAAAATAAGTTATTCACCAAAAATTATAATTTTGGAAATAATTATTGATTTTTGTACTGCTAAAATGGGCAATAAATTAATTTAAAAATCTTTTAAAACTTAGGAAAAAATACCAAAATACTTGGGCATACTTATATATGCTATTTGGAAAGTATTTGCATGTAAAAAATACATAGGGAAAAATTGGATATCAACAGCTGCCCCTCTTTACCTGGGAAGGATGAAAGAGTTGTCGGGTAAAGATATGATGACCAATTTGACCGAATGAAATGGTTTGAAGAATTTGACCGTGCTCTGATTCTTGAGTTACCTACATATCCCTGGTCTTATAGAAATCAGGTCATATTTAGTTCAGGATCCATCGGCAGAATATGCCGACGGAGATTTTCAAGAATGGAAGAGACATGCACGTTGGGATGGATGGTTACAGTGTAATAGGGCTGCGGGAACTGGAGCATGATTGCTCCTGCTGAGACAGCCATTGCTAGCTGGTTTATCTGCAAATAAGCAATACAAGTGTATACTGTGCGAAAATTTAAATATGATGCAATTTCCCATTGGACCATAAAGGCTGTCTTTGGATGGTTAAGATGACGTCCTCAAACCATGACGTCCTAGGCCATGAAGCGTATAATAAAGGATTCACAGGCTATGAAATAATGTTCTCGGGCTATGAGAATGATGCCTCCAAATAATGATGCCTTTGAATAATGATATGCAAAAGATAATGGGTCTCAGGCCATGGCATGGCGTTCTCGGCCTATGAAAATGGTACCTCTGAACAATGATGCATTCAGACAGTTTGGCGATCTTTCAGCCCATGAGATGCAGAAGGTGGTGATCTTTCAGCCCACGAAATGCAATAAGTGGCGATCTTTCAGCCATGTAAAAATTTAAATGAAGTGGCGATCTTTCAACCATGCAAGAAGTAAATGAGGTGGAGATCTTTAAGCCAATGCAAGAATAAGTAAATAAGGGTGGCGATCTTTCAGCCATGCAGGAATGTAAATGAAGTGGCGATCTTTCAGCCATGCAAGAAGTAAATAAGGTGGTGATCTTTCAGCCAATGCAAGAATAAGTAAATAAGGGCGGCGACCTTTCAGCCAAATGCAAGGTAAATAAGTGGTGATATTTCAGTCATGCAGGAATGTAAATGAAGGTAGCGATATTTCAGCCATGCAGGAATGTAAATAAAGGTGGCGATATTTCAGCCATATAGGAATGTAAATAAAGGTGGCAATATTTCGGCCATGCAGATGGAGGTAGAGCTTAACCTCGGAAGGCAGAATGGTAGCCTTATGCAATGCAGAAAATACAGATGGAGACAGAGCTTAGTCTCGGAAGGCAGAATGGTAGCCTTATGCAATGCAGAGAAATGAAGATGGAGACAGAGCTTAGTCTCGGAAGGCAGAATGGTAGCCTTATGCAATGCAGAGAAATGCAGATGGAGACAGTGCTTAGTCTCGGAAGGCAGAATGGTAGCCTTATGCAGTACAAGAATGTAGAGGTAGAGCTTAACCTTGGAAGGCAGAATGGTAGCCTTATGCAATAAATAAAAGGCGAATGGTAATCGAGTTTTCTTAGCTGATAGCCGATTGTGACATTGTGGCTGCTGGGGACATTGTGCCTGCTAGGGACACTGTGTGCTGATAGCAACTGTGAGTATGTGCAACGGTTCTGAGAGTTGTATTTCTGAACAATGTGAGTCTTGTGAGTTTATAGTATACTTGATGATTTTGCAACTCAAGTGCCTCCAGCCAAAGAAAAATCGTGAGTTTGTAAAAGGGGGAAAGGTTAGCCCGTATCCCTGCTGACTTTGCTCGGCTCGAATTTGGTAATATTGTGCGTATCGTTGGGGTAGCATCACTAAAAAAGGCAATTTTGGTAGCGGAATTGCATGATTTAGTGAAAATAGTGTAAATACATAATTAATAATAGTTTTCTTCAGATGAACTAACGACTGCGACGTGGTTCAAGACATTGCAACCTCTCTCACTCTGAAATTTTGAGGGTGCTCCTCACAATTCTGCCCCAGTTTACTAGGTTGATACTTCTAACGGCTGCTCGCGGTAAATGGCTTAAATCGACTTCGGAATTTTGAGGGTCCTCCTTAAAATTCTGCCCCAGTTTCCAATAGCGGGGGAAAATGAAAATTTTATTGAATTGTGACCGAACCATAGGGCTGCCTACCTATCCCCTCTTAAACAGAAATCAGGTCAGGCGTAGTTCAAATTACATCATAAAGGAAAGCATAAAGGTTGCACATAGTATCGCTTGATTGCGTCTGAATTGATGGGCTTTGGCCAAACTTCTCCGTCAATTTCTGCAAGTATGAGGACTCCTCCTGTCAGAACCCGGTGAACCATGTACGGACCTTGCCATTTGGGAGAGAACTTCCCCTTGGCTTTATCTTGATGTGGAAAGATTTTCTTCAATACCAGTCGCCCCGGTGTGAACCGTCTCGGCTTGACCCTTTTGTTGATGGCTCTGGACATTCTATTCTGATAAAGTTGACCATGGCAAACTGCATTCATTCTTTTCCCATCTATAAGAGCCAACTGCTCATAACGACTCTTCACCCATTCTGCATCGTCGAGTTCTGCTTCCTGTATAATCCTCAAGGAAGGAATTTCTACCTCAGCGGGAATGACCGCCTCTGTACCATAAACCAGCATGTAGGGGGTTTCCCCAGTTGACGTGCGGTCTGTGGTGCGGTAGTACCCCAATAAAGCAAATGATAACTTTTCGTGCCACTGTTTATGCTTTTCTATCATTTTCCTTAGTATCTACTTGATATTCTTATTGGCAGCTTCTACGACCTCGTTCATGTGAGGTCTATAGGCTATGGAATTCTTGTGTTTGACCTTGAAGGTTTCACACATGGATTTCATCATATCACTATTGAGGTTGGAAGCACTATCAGTAATGATTGACTTTGAGATGCCGAATCGACAAATTATATGGTCGCGGACAAAATCTGCCACAACTTTCTTAGTCACTGCTTTGTATGATGCTGCTTCAACCCATTTGGTGAAATAATCAATTGCCACTAGGATGAACCTGTGCCCATTTGATGCGGCAGGTTCGATTGGTCTGATAACATCCATTCCCCAAGCGGCGAACGGTCATGGTGAGCTTGTTGCAGTAAGCTCGTTTGGAGGCACTTTTATTATATTTGCATGTATCTGACAGCGGTGGCACTTTCGGGCATACTGGATGTAGTCAGTTTTCATAGTCATCCAAAAATAACCTGCCCGGAGTATTTTCTTGGCTAAGACAAAACCATTCATGTGTGGACCGCAGGTCCCAGCATGGATTTCTTCTAGCAGCTTAGATGCTTCCTTTGCGTCGACATACCTTAATACTCCCAAATCTGGGGTCCTCCTATACAGGATTCCTCCGCTGTGAAAGAAGTTGTTGGACAATCTCCGTAGTGTGAGCTTCTGAGTAGGATTTGCGAGCTCTAGGTATTCTTCTTTTGCCAAGTATTCTTTGATATCATGAAACCACTTTTTTCCATCTGCTTCTTCTTCGACATGAGCACAGTAAGCTGGCTGATCATGGACTTGTACCGGAATAGAGTCAATGAAGTTCTTATCTGTATGATGCATCATAGAGGACAGGGTAGCCAATGCATCGGCAAACTCATTCTGGACTCTGGGAACGTGCTGGAATTTTGTCTTTGTGAACCTCTTCCTCAACTCCTATACATGATGCAAATAAGGGAGTATCTTGGAGTTCTTGGTTGCCCATTCCTCTCGGACCTGATGTATAAGCAAGTCTGAATCCCCGATTACTAGCAACTCTTAGATGTTCATGTCAATGGCCATCTTGAGTCCCAAGATGCAGGCTTCATACTCGGCCATGTTGTTGGTGCACGTGAATCTGATTTTGGCGAACACCAGATAATGCTAGCTGGTTTCTGATACTAGGACTGCTCCTATGCCTACTCCTTTGAAATTTGGTGCTCCATCGAAAAATATTCTCCAAGCGTCATAGGATTCTGCAATGTCTTCTCCTATGAATGATACCTCATCGTCAGGAAAATACTTCTTTAGGGGTTTGTATTCTCCGCCTACGGGATTATCAGCAAGATGATCCGCCAATGCTTGTCATTTGATTGCTTTCTGAGTTATGTAGACAATGTTGAATTCACTTAATAGGATCTGCTACTTGGCCAGCTTGCCAGTGGGCATAGGCTTCTGAAAGATGTACATTAAGGGATCCATCCTCGATATGAGATATGTAGTATAGGCACAGAAATAGTGCCTCAGCTTCTAGGCTACCCAAGTCAAAGCACAACAGGTGTGCTCTAAAAGAGAATAACGGGCCTCGTACGGGTTGAACTTCTTGCTGAGATAATAGATGGCCTGCTCCTTCCTCCCTGTTTCATCATGTTGCCCAATAATGCAATCGAACACTCCATCCAGCACTGCAAGGTAGAGTAAAAGGGGTCTACCTGGTTCGGGCGGGACTAAAATTGGCAGTGTGAACAGGTACTCGTTGATTTTGTCGAAGGATTTCTGACAGTCATCAGTATATTTGGTAGCGGCGTCCTTCTTCAACATCTTAAAGATTGGCTCACAGATGACAATAGATTGAGCTATGAACCGGCTGATGTAGTTGACTTTCCCCAAGAAACTCATAACGTCCTTGTTGTTCTTTGTGGTAGAAATTCTTGAATAGATTTAACCTTTGATGGATCCAGTTCTATCCCTCGGCGACTTACAATAAACCCAAGCAGTTTTCTGGCGGGAACCCCGAATGCACATTTTACGGGATTTAGCTTCAGGTTGTACCTTCTCAGTCTGTTGAAGAACTTCCTCAAATCTTCCATGTGATCTATGGCTTTCTTGGACTTGATGATAACATCATTTACATATAATTTGATCTCCTTCTGTATCATATCATGGAAAATGGTAGTCATGGCCCTCATGTATGTGGTCTCAGCATTCTTTAACCCAAACAACATCATCTTGTAGTAGTACATTCCCCACGGCATAATGAAATCCATTTTCTCAGCGTCTTCTTCATCCATCCATATCTGATGGTACCCGGCAAAGAAATCTACAAATGACTGCAACTCATGCTTGGCGCAATTGTCAATAAGGATGTGTATGTTTGTCAAGGGGAAGTCGTCTTTTGGACTGGCCCGGTTGAGATCCCGGTAGTCGATACAGACTCTAACCTTCCCATCCTTCTTTGGTGCTGGCACGATGTTGGCTAACCATGTCGGATATTCCACTACCCTGAGAACCTTAGCCTTGACTTGCTTGGTGACTTCCTCCTTGATTTTCAAACTCATGTCAGGCTTGAACATACTGAGCTTCTGTTTTACCGGTGGACATGTCAGATCAGTTGGCAGCTTGTGAGCCACAAAAGATGTACTCAGACCAGTCATATCATCATACAACCAGGCGAATATGTCCTCATACTCCTTTAGTAATTTTGTGTACTCATTCTTCTCTGACGGTGACAAGTGAACACTGATGCACGTTTCTTTGACATTCTCTGCATCTCCCAGATTAACAATCTCAGTCTCGTCCAAGTTGGACTTAGGTCTATTCTAAAAATTCTCAAATTCTTTAACAACCTCTTCTGGTATATCATCTTCCTCTGAGTATATGTTCGTTTGTTGCATTGTCTCGTTGCATGTCACAGTTGTCGGTTCATCAAGATAAGTAATAGTAATGTTGTATAAATAAAGTAAATAAGAGTAAGGTTTTTAAGGAAAATCGAAATGCTTCTATAAATTTCATAACTATTTTGAACATTGGAGCTTTTATTTCAAAATTAAAAAATGCGAAAGGAAGTCAACTAGTAAAATAAAAGATAATGCATGATGCTTTGTTCAGCCTTGCTACCCCGAAAGTTTTCCGGCACTGGTGGTTCTGATGGTCCAATTGTTGAGGCACGCTTCTCGCCTTACGGCTTGTATAGAAGGGCCTTCCTCCCCCTCCTCCTAAAAAATGACGCAACAATCCATGTCATCATCTCCCAGGAACAAATTCCTCACTACTTCCAGTGCTTCATCTTCTTCCGACCCATAGATAACATCGGCTAGCTGGAAAGTCTGCTCCAAATTTGGTATCAGCTGTTATAGTGAATAGTAAGGACCGTGCCAGAGTGGTGACCAGTGGATGAACTCCTCCCAAGTGTACTCATATCCCAGACCGGAGGTGGTACCGTGTTTCTTCAGCTTGATAGGCTTAGCGATCCCTTGGTGATTCTTGCCAAGTCCTTTGACTGGTTCATATCCGCACCAATTCAATATGCTTTCGATTTTGTTATCCCACCACTTGTCCTTATCAACGGCGTTGACTCGTTCGATGTGGTGATAGGTTTCCCCACCTATCTTTCTTTTTCCCCCGATCGCTGGGATGGTTTGGTGACTGTATATGGGATTGCTACCGTCGCCATGAATAATCACCTCTTGGTGGCTCCACTCAAACTTTACTACCTAATGTAGTGTTGACGCTACAGCCCCAGTGGCATGAATCCACGGTTGTCCCAATAGCAGGTTGTAAGACGCCGGCACGTCTATTTCTTGAAAATCAACATCAAACAAAGTAGGCCCCATTTTCAAACACAAGCTAATTTCCCCAATGGTGGACCTTTGAGAACCGTCAAAAGCCTTGACGTTGATGGCCCCGTCCTGGATCTCATGCAACCTTTTTCCAAATGTCCTGAGTGTTATTAATGGACAAATATTGAGGCTGGACCCTCCATCGATCAGGACCCTAGTGATGAAATAATCCTCGCATTGCACGATGATGTGCAACACCTTGTTGTGACTCAACCCTTTTGACGGCAGCTCATCTTCATGAAAAGTGATCTTGTGACTTTCCAATACTTTCCCTACTTTGCCATTTCTCATGCGGTGATATTTCTTGGTACATATGCCTCACTCAACACTTACAACAATGCATTCTTATGTGCGTCGGAACTTTGTAGCAGAGCTAGGATAGAAATCTGTGCTGGCATTTTATTCAACTGATCAATGACTGAATACTCCTTGGCTTGTATCTTTCTCCAGAGCTCAACGGGCCCAGTTTTAGTGATGGTTGGCCATCTAGAGGTCTGCTTGCTTGATTCAGCCAAATGTTCCGGAGTATAGACCCTGCCGGTTCTTGTCATTCCCTGTGCGGCAGTAGTTTTCTCAAACCTGGCTTTCCTTTTTCTTCTGGCCTCGGCTGTGTAATCCCATGGTATGGCTTTTGTGTGAAACAATGTTATGGCTGTCATTGCTACCAGAATGGGCAACTTTCTTTGGAAGGTAATACAACAACTTCAAATGGTGCAGGTGCTTTTGGGGACCCAAACTCGACCTCAATCGGCGCTGGCGTCTTTGTAGAGGATGGTGCTTCAAACCCGAGTAGCATGGACATATTCACCTTGGCGTCCCTAGAAGGTTGAATCTGGACTACAATCGGATTAAGGGTAACTGTTAGTTTCTTTGGATCATCGCCTTCCGCGATCAAACAGATTGATCCCTTGGGATCCCAATCATCCTCTATTTCAATCATGTGAACACCTCCACCTTTGTGGTCTGGTAGAGGGTTATTGCGGATATTCAGAGCAGGCTTCTTTGCAATGATGATCTTGTTATCAATCAGTGCCTGGATTTTATCTTTCAGAGAACGACATTCATCAATGGATTGCCCTTTCATGCCAGAATGGTACGCACAAGATTTTTTTGGATTGACCCATTGGGAAGGGTTTTCAGGAGTTATAGCAGGGATGGGGGTAATGTAACCAGCAGCTTTGTGCCTTTCTTACAGTTAGTCAATTGGTTCAACAACGGTGGTATATTGTTTGGGAGGTCTGCGGTCGAAATTTGGCCGGGGTATGGGAATGTTTTGGTGAGTGGGAGGTAATTGATAGTGGGAGGGTTGAGCATTGTAGGCTTGATAGACGTGTGCGAGTTGGGAATATCTGGGTGAAGCAGGTTGGTATGTGGGAGGTGGAGGTGATTGATAACTAGGCGGTGGAGTTTGGTAGGAGGGTGAGGGTGTGTGAGCACGTGATTTTTGCCCCTATATGAGAATTACTCCCAAAAATCCAAAATAAAATAGTTTTGTGTTGCTTGCAATTTTTTGCGAATTTTGTGTTATTTTTCTCTTATTGTTGGCGTTTGTGTGTGCATGATTATTTGTTTAATTGATGAAATTACAAAAAAATATGTTGCCTTTGCATTCTAGGATTTAATTTTATGATTAGGAGTAATCAAGTGTACTTTACAAATACGAAAAATCAAAAAATAATGTAATTTGCATTTTTAGCCTTTAATGTCCAAATTGTGTGATTTTATTTTTAATTAATGTTTAATTTTGTGTGATAATTATTAGTAGGGGTTAATTAGCATTTTTAGTTAATTTTTGATTTTATGATTTAATCTAGGATTTTTGGTTTTAATTTAGGAATTAAAAAGGAAATAAATAGAAAAGAACAAAAATAGAAGAAAATCGGACTGGGCCTATTGACCACAACCCAATCACCACAAGTCCAAACACAAACCAAATCCGGTCCATCTGCAGCTATCCAAAACGATGTCGTCTTGGGCAGTTAAATCTGGATCGTTGATGTCGCTTGATCAAACGGTCCAGTTCAGCCCCACCATCAAAGAAACGACGCCGTTTCAAGTCAAACAATCTCAGCCGTTCAATCTACATCAATCCAACGGTCCTCATCCCATCTCCCAACCCATCTCACCAACCCGACCCATTCCCCAAACCCATCCGCCCTTAACTAAGACCAAACGACACCGTTCCCTTTTAAGTGGCTAATCCAGGCCGTTGATCTCATCAGATCAAACGACCAGGATTCATTTCCCCTTCTAGTATATATTCCTAAATCCTACCCAGCCCCCCAAGCCAAACCCCCACTCGTCGTCTCTAAGCCTCATAGACGCCCCAAACCCTACCACCTTAAACCACCGTCGATCACCCACCGAAAATCACCTCACGACTGTTCCGGTGGTCCAATGACCCCCATTTTTACACCCTGAACTCCCTTCAATCTCCCTGTTCCACCCATCATAATAGCTAACTTTGAATCACCCCAGAACTCTTCGAATCTTCAATCGAAGAATCGGTCAAAACTTCATCTTCTCCGATGGCCACCAAACTTACACCCGTTGACCCCTAGACCTCCCTCACCACCTTAACACCATTAATTCCCTTCGAATCAACCCAGGATTCGTCGAATAATGAATCCGATCTAAGAACCCTAGCGCCGCCCTAAAAATCCTTAGTGGCGACACCATTACCAAACCCTCCCAGAGTCACACCCAATGACCTCCTTGACCCCCTCACCCCTAATCCACCAATAGTTTCCCCCGAATCCCTCCCGAACTGTTCGAATATTAGGTCAAAGCTCAAATACCAATCAACAAGATTAAAGGTTTGGGGTTAGAATTAACTTTAGTTGTGTGTTCTCGATTGAGGACACACAATTGAAGTTTATTCTGGCTACAAATCCAGGGAATCATCGAGTTTGAGTCAAGAACACTGTCCATTTAGTTTTAAGGTAAGTTCGATTTTATTTTTTCTGTTGTTTTGATATTTATTTCCTTCTACCTCTTCCTCTTTTCTTCTACATTTGTTTCAATTGGTCCAATCTGATTGAATTTGTAATTAGCTTTGAATCCAGTTTCTTTTTTTTAGTTTAGTTTATTTACTCATATGTATCTCTGATAATTTTAGTTCATGTTCAAATTATTTGATTTTGTTTGTCTTGTCTGATTTCTATGCTCAGGTTAGTTAGCTTCTGTATTAATTGTTAAATATCTAGTTGAATTAGGAATCAGGATTTCAATAGTTAATTTAGACTTAAGGATTTGGATCAAAATTCGAGTTTAAACTGTGATTTAAATATGATGAATCCTTCAATAGTTTCGGATATGAATTGAACTTGAGTTTAATTTCTGCCTTAGTTAATTAGTGGTTAGATTTTTTGATTAGGTGAATTGGTTATAGCTGATAGGCAACAAATCAGGGATAGTTCGGGGGGTATTTTGGGGAATTAGATCACATAAATAATTGATTAAGGGGCTGCTAAAGGACTGATTAGAAACAATTCTAAGTGGAAACATTCCTTAGTGGAAATTGGACTAAATACTGATTTTAGGGGATTAAAATGGTGCACTAACTGAAAATAAATAATTAGCACTAAGGTAATGGGTAATAAATAAATGAAAAGCTGAAATATAGTGGATATGGCACTAATTGGATGCCCATTTAAGGGCTGAAAATCAGTAGAGCAGGGAACTTGAAAAAAAAAACATTAGGAGAGTTAAGGCATTCAACCTTAAAGAATTTGAGAGTTTTGAAAGCTTAAAATCAGTTTTTTTAGAGAGAGATATAGTTTACATAGAAAGCCACCCAAAAGTAAAGGAAACCAAAAACCTATTGTTTCATCGAAAAGCTGTGGAATGATTCTGACTTCCAGTGAATCCTTTCACATTTTCTAGTTTTAGTTGAGCTTGGCCTTATTGGAGTCAGTAGTGGTTTTTCTGGTTGGTTTTCCAGTAGTTTTTGGGTCCAGTTGAGACATTCCAGGATCTGTTTTGGGGTGTTTGTGTTGCTGTTGGTTTACAAACTCATTCTGGGTTGTGGTCGAGTGTTATTCTAGTTTTAAAACTGGTTGTTGAGCTGTTCTGAATCCCATTGCTGTTGTATTGTCTGCTGCTTGCTTGTTGCTGATTTCTCCTTCTTCTTGTCCTATTTTCCAATCCAGGTACATGCTTTGAATCTCAACATCATGTAAAGTGTAGCTGAAATAAAAGGAAATGGAAGTCCAGCTTCACTGGAAGCTTCATTAGTTACTGTATTTTTTTCGTAATCGAGTATAATGGTTTGAATTGTAATGGAATGTTTAGACTATTAATGTATAGTAGACTGATGGAATTGGACTGTGTGAACTATCGTCTCTTAGGCCAGTTTGAGTCTGTTGAATCAAGAAGCAATCTAATGTTAGGTTGATAAAATGGCTTATGTTATTTTTAGTTGTTCCACATGTCCATTAGTCCCTGTAGTTGCTCCATAGAATCTCCATTAGTTATTCCCATTTTTGCATATGATATGACTATTATTAGAATTGCCCTGTACTGTGTTAAATTTCGATGAAAGGAAATGCCGGGCCCAATAGTAGTAGTATGTAGATTTGATTAAGTTTTATAGCATTTAAAATAGGCAATAGACTTATTATGTGTATATTCGTATCATAAGCATTCCTGAATAATTGATTAGGAAAATCATGTATATTAGGCATCCTAAGAAATGTAAAAAGAAAATAAGGGCAAAGTCAATGGCATGTTTGCTGCCTTTAAATACAATTCCATTCATCAATCTATGGATATGAACCTCCCTTAAAGGTTTCAGTTTATAGTTTAGCATAGTATAAGTTTAGGCCTTCGAGTTAGGTAGCGGGTTTCAGATTAAAAGGTTCCCCCTTTTGTTTGAATCTGGACTTGGACTCGAGACCCGAAATTTGCAATATCAAACCGATTAGGACTTTCTTTGTTCCTAGAGACAAAAAAATCATAGTTTAATTTAGGTTGGACCTTTAAATAAAATATGAGACGAGACTCGCCGAATAAAATGCACAAACTGCGGGGCCCTCATTAAATGTATATATTAATTACTTAGACTTGGGGATGGGCCGTTTAACAAAATTTTACGGCCTTTCCCAAAATAATAATACGCTAGTCGCTTTAGGCGCGCTTTTAATAATTTACTTTATTAAATTCGGATGCACATTTATGTGACCCAAATCCAAATCTCAACGGAGTCGAGGTGTGTCAACAACCCCGGGTACATTGATGTGACGTGGTTCGAGATGCAACAACCACGGGTATATTGATATGACGTGGTTCGAGACGCATTTTCACGACGTTGCAATTATCTTTAAAATAATGATAATAATAAAAGTGGTAAAGAGTTAAAATTTGCACATAGGTTCAACATGCTTTAAAATCAGATAATTAAGCCGAATATAGCAGTTAAGTAACGTGCTAGAACCACGGAACTCGGGAATGCCTAACACCTTCTCCTGGGTTAACAGAATTCCTTATCCGGATTTCTGGTTCGTAGACTGTAATAGAGAGTCAACTTTTTCCTCGATTCGGGATTCAAACCGGTGACTTGGGACACCATAAATCTCTCAAGTGGTTACTCCAACTCTTAATAATAAATTCCGTTTCGATTGTCCTTTAATTGGAAAAACTCCCTTTACTATACCCTTCACAGAGTACGGTAGCATAAAAAGGAGGTGTGACAGGGTTCTTGGTAATTTGGAGTGGGCTGATATGTAAGTGGAGGCATTGGATGAGTTTGGTATTTGACGGGTGATTTGGTTCTCTGTTCAACCATTATGTCACCTACGTCCCTTTTCTTGGATGTACCACCAAACTGCAGAGCCTTGTTGGTAGCTTGCAAGGCTTCCAAGTTCGTAACCATACCACTTTTGATACCTTCCTTGATCCTTTCTCCCAGCTTGATGATGTCAGAAAACTTATGATTCTCGATCAGTATCAATCTTTCATAGTATTGCAGGTCCTGAGCCCAAACAAAAAACTTGTTCATCTGTTCTTCCTCAAAAGCGGGTCGGACCTTAGCAGCCTCTGATCTCCAATGAGTGGCATACTCGTGGAATGTTTCTGTGGGTTTCTTCTTTAAATTCTGAATGTAAAACACATCCGGTGCATTTTCCGTATTGAACCTGAATCTATCCATGAAGTTGGATGCCATACTCACCCAGTTTGACCACTTCTTCGGGTCTTGGCTAATGTACCAAGACAGAGCATCTCCTTTCAGGCTCCTTATGAAAAGCTTCATTTGAATCCTTTCGTCCTTCCCTACTCCGACCTGCTTGTCGCAGTATGTTCTCAAATGAACTCTGGGATCCCTTGTACCATCTAACATCTCGAGCTTAGAAGTTTTGTACCCCTCAGGCAGTTCGACATCTGGTTGTATGCAAAGGTCTTCGTAGTTCAACCCCTTAATCCCCTTGCTTCCTTCGACGCCCTGAATTCAACTAGTCAATTTCTTGAGTTCTTCTGCCAGGTTTCTTATGAGGGAGTCTTTGTCATCATACTCAGGTGTGCTTGCTATGGGTTGAATGGAGTGTGGTATGGTTTCCACATAGATGGGAGTGTTATGGTGAGTGTGGAGATGGTCATTTGTGGAGTTTAGCGGTTCAGGGATGAGAAGTGGAGTGTTGGTGGAGGTGTGGCAAGTATTACAGTGGTAGTGAGGAGTGGGATGGTTTGGTTTCGGTATGTTTTGTGGAGGTGTGGGGCTCTGAGTGTTAAGAAAATTGACATCTGGGGTGGTGGGGGAAAATGACAAGCTTGCCAAATTGCGGACCTGATCAAATTCTTCCTGAAATTTTAACAGTTTCTGCTCAAGTTGGGATGAACTTTCTTTGGAGACATGAGTACCCTGAGTGATTTCTGCCCGTTCAACCGAGTTTTCCTTTCTGATGTTGCTCAAGTCTTCCATCTTTCCCTTGCTCCTGTTTCTGACGGGTCTAGGAGGAGGAGTGGGTGGAGGGCCCTTGGATCTTGTGGAGTAAGATGATGATGCCAGAGTGCACGAACTAACCTTTGGGGGAGGGGAATAAAATAAAAGTAAAACAAAAAGGTAACAAGTTAGTGAGTATTATAAGAAAAATTGTTGCGATATTTAAACACATAGTGCGAGAAATTGATAAACTCTTTAGTAAGGCGCATCCCGAGATCGGCAATGAACTCTTCAGTAGGGAACCATTCGAACATCCATTGTACTTGGTCTTCTTTCAGATTTTCAAATAGTTCTTCTCATCCTTTGGCATCTTCCAGCTGAGCAAACATATTGGGCATATAGTTCATTCGCCTTGGCCGATGGAAGACAATATGATCATCCCAATCCCTACGGCTGGATCTCTTGTCGATATTCGCCCTTTTGGAGGTGCTCCATAAGCCAGAGTTGGAGTAGCAAGTTGCAACCCTCTAAGTGCTTGGCTCCATGTTGATATTTTTTCAAGGCTCGGTATATTTCTGCAATGATCATGGGCACTATGCTAAATGGTTGCCCACCAATTCCCTCCATTAAAGTCTTGGTGACCATGGCTAGTCGGGTATGGATCCTTGATTTCTTCATAGGAAATACTATCATCCCCAACAAGCAGAACATAAAGACAAAGACCCTTCGATGGATATGCCCCAATGATGTGAGGGCGAACTCCTCAGGATAGGTACGGTAAGATTTGTTGTGACCGTACCTTTCGTACAAATAATCAAAGGGAACGTATGACTCTTTCAAGTAGGTTAAGTCTGGATTCTTCTTTAGACCTATCATCTTGAGACAACCTCTACCCTTGCGGTTCCTTGGCATTAACAGACCTAGAGTTTCCCATGGTATACCAGCTAGTCCCCTTATTTCCTCTAGTAGGGGTGTCATTTCAATCTCCCAGAAGCGAAACACAGACCTATCGCAATCCCAGAACAGGGTAGCAGCTTCGATAATTTTGTTGTTGGGTTGGAATTCTAGAAGAAAAGGTAAATTTCCCAAGTATTTTTGAACGAGGGTCTGATCACTGGAATGAAGATCTTTCAACCAATTTAGCAATTTCGGGTGGATGTTGGTGACCATGCCGAATCTGGGGACTTTGTGCCTCATTTCTGCAAGATAAAAGTGTTAGGACCTTACCCCCATCAAACTCGACTATTAAGTATCAATAATTGGCATAAAAAGCATTTAGTTCTCCAAATGAATGCACAGAACGTGGTAGTGTCCGTTTGGGTTCCAAGGAAACCTAGTCCCACTTTGGACAAGGCTATCTAACGGAGTCATTATGCGGATAACATAACTGACTCGACTAGGCTTTGACAGTGATGCATGCACAATTAAACAGAGTAAGGTTTATATGGGGTATTATACTGGTACCCTTGAGTGGACAACTCAAGAAGGAAAGGCACGGAATCGTCGACTACACCGTTGATCGACTGGTTTTACTGCAAATATAAATTTGCCAAATTTAGGGGGTGATAATATAGGAAGAGCACAACCACTCATTAGAAGCGTTGCTATGGTATTTTGTTTTGCACGAGTAGAATATGATGTTGAATATGCAGTTACAATAAACAAGTTGTCATGTATTTGCACGTTCATAAAGTAATAATTACAACAGTTTCTCATAATTTACAACAGTATTAAAGGAAAGCGATAAAAGAAAGCATGAAGAGAAATAAAGAAAGGAAACAAAGAGCCAAGTCAGTTTTCGAAGTGGAAGAGGGAAATAAATACTTAAAGGCATTAAACAGATAAAGACATTTAAGGAAGCATAAAGTCACAAATAGCATGAAATGGTAAAAGCCTAAAGAAAATCCCCAGCAGAGTCGCCATGCTGTTGCGCCCCCTTTTTCTCGCAAATCGGGTTTATGACATTTGGGAGGACAACTCATTCCCTTTTGGGAATTTGGGTTTGGATTGAAGAGTTGCCATCTAATGGTTAAGGTGCATTAGGACACTAAGAGGTGAGTTCTGATTTAGAAACCAGAGGTCGGGTAAGGGCTAGAAATTATCTCGAGGGGAAGGTGTTAGGCACCCCTCGAGATCCACTAGTGTGATTCCCGGACATGCTACAATTGTGACTTTAAGTGCAGACAACAAATAGACACATAGGGTTTCCAATACAAAGAGGGTTATAACGGTTGCGAGTCATTGAAGTTGAAAGAAAAATGAAGAAAAGATGGAATTGTAGTTTAAAAATTATGAAAATAAAATAAGCAAGTAAAGGGAAAGGGGGTCCTAGGTTTACAAACAATATGGATCACATCAATGCAATATCGGTAATCACTCCTCAGAAGAGGGGTTATACGTGGTATTAGCTCACCGATCATCATATCCATATCTACCCTTTCCCACCCCGTTAAGGTATTAAAGTGCGAAATAGTTTCGTTACTTATTACATGTTATTACTCGCCCCGATCCTATCAGCCCCGGAGGTATTTGAGACTACTAGTCCTAAAGGGAAGGGAGATTGGGATTTTATGGTTTAAAAACACAAAATCTAAGGCGACAATCAAAAACACATAGAGCAAATATGGGGAAAGCACATAAACAGTTAAAGGCTCAGACATGCCTCATCAACTTAAGAAATATAGTTTAGCATGTCTTGCACGTACTGATTATGGTCTTATTAAACTAAAAAGGGGGAGGCAGACTGATTTATTACATATTTCAGATAAGAAATTCGAATCAGGCTTGCCTGCTGGTTGTAATTTAACGAAGTCTGATTCAATTAACTAATTTACCTTATGGATTGCCTAAGAGTTAAACGAATCCTATAGGCATGATATCTATTAGTTCAGAAAAGAAGTATACTGATTTTAAAGAAGAGGACTTGTTAATTACATGGACATAAGTTCTGCAGCTGTTAAGCATTGCTGCTACTGATTTTTGACTTATAAGTGAATGAACAATTCTGATTTGGTTGATTGCTCCTATAGGCATGCTTTCTAGGCGTTATTGATTTTAAACATTTTTATAGTCGAAGTAAAAGTGCAGAAGTCCTATAGGCATGGTATCTAAAATGTTGTTTGTTATTTAAACCTATAAACACATTTGCCTAGTGACAGATGCATATGCAGAGTTCAGGAAGTCCTATAGACATGTTATCTATATGATATGCAGCATTTGGAAATGACTTATAGACACGTTCTCTATATAATGCAGAAATACAGAAACCTATAGACATGGTTTCTATATGAAATGAAGAACCTATAGACATAGTATCTATATAATGCAGAACTTATAGACATGGTTTCTATATGAAATGTATAACCTATAGATATGGTTTCTATATGAAATGCAGAAGTGAAAGTTCTAAGCAAGATATGAGTGTAGGAGTATAACAATTCCCTATGAACATGAGCTATACCCCTTTGCATGCGTGGTTGACCCTCCCGTTTTCACTAATAACCCCAATAGTTATTACACCCCAGAATGAATAAGAAAAGGCAGAATTACATCAGAAAAACAAAAAAAAAATTTACAACCAAGGAGAGCCTGATTCAGAATTCCTGTCTGAAGCATGAAGTAAACCAACTCCAAAGATCAAATTTCCAAAGCCTTTCTCTTATTCGAGATGTGTCAAAGTTCCCTAAGAGTCTCAAATGGACTCTGGGCAGTGCTCACACCCAAATATAATGCAGAATTGAGTCATAGTGCAGTGTGGAAGGGCCAACCCTCAAATGTTCAAGTTCAGAAGGAACTCAAGGTCCCAAAGCAAGGATCATAGGAGGGGGGCAGAACTTAGAAGCTAAGAGAGAGTGTAAGTGTAGAGAGGGGGTTTTGGGAAGAAACAAAGACATGCTAATGGTCATACCCAGCAATTGGAAGTGCTGGCACACCCTAACCAGCCGGTTAGGCTACATTGTTTGGGATTTAGGATCCCCTAAGGGATCAAGTCCAAACATGAACAACAACTTGTATATTTCCATGTTCTGAACTTCAACTCAAAGCACATAGAGGGGGACCGGGGTGCAGGGATTCACAGTAGAAACATATGCAAAGAAATTGACATGCTAATTAACATTGAACATAGGCAGTAAAGTAGACAGGAGTGTCAAGGCTGTATAATAAACACATTGGGATGAGGATGAAAACCAAAACTAGAACATACCAGTTTCAGGGAAACAAGAAAATGAAGCAGTAGTCATGTAAAGCCAAAGTGAAAGCAAATAGTCAAAATGCTATGATTTTATAAGAGAACTATGATATTGTAAGTGTGTGTGTAAAAGTGTTGAATTGAAAGTGTGTTGGTGAGAAAGGAGTCGTACCCTTTTTATAGTGTAGAAGGCAAGCAGAATAAGGTAGGAGAATAGTTTGAAAATTGGTTGTCAATCAATTACACAAGGTCTGAGTTTTTGGTATGAATGAATCCAGTCAAAAAAAGGGCGAAGAAAGGTTTTACTTAAGGAAAATCAGTACAATCAATCAAACCTAAAAAGGGATTCTGAATCAATCATAAGTTGGAAAACCTTTTCGGAATAAAGAATTCATCACACATATAAAAGCATACAGCCACGCTTAAACACAAAGAACTATCATGTTAATCAGTAGAAGAGTCTAGCATAGAAGAATTTAAAAGTTCAGAGTCGTAAACAAAGAAGTTCAAACTTAGTTCATAGACTCAGAATGATTCTGAAAAAGTCAAGGGTTCCAAAATAGAACCCTAGTTCAAACATATGACAAAACCTCGGTAGAACCCCTAAATTCTAGGGTTTCCAACTTGAGTCAAGCACAGGGATGAGGAAGCAACAGGCTCAGAGATTTGTTTTCAGAATCTCATGAGAAGACAAGCAAATACAATAGAAAGTTTGAAGCATAGTGAGAGTAGAAGAAATAGTAGAGGAAAACATGCTTAAACGAGTCTTAAAACAAGGTAAAGTAGAAGTCAAACAGTAAACACTTAAGAACATGGTAGAGAAATACAGTAAAAGAACACATGAACATTGGAACAGTATAGCAAAAGAATATATAGTAAAGTACAGTGAGATAAACATGTGAGAGAATGGTATAGAAACACAGTAGAGGAAAGAACGGAGCATAGTAGAAGAACATGCATGATAAAAGAAAACATAAGGACACAGTAGAAGAACATACGCGGTAGAAAAGAAAACATAATAACATAGTATAGACAAATACACACAAAGAAAAGAAAAGGAAAAGTCAGAGAAACATTTTAAGCATTTCAGAAAACCCTAAATCGGAATGAAGTAATTTTTGAAAGAAAAATTGGGGAAAACGTTTAAAAACTCAAGTAAAGCACAGACATGTGACAGATCTAAGAAAAAATTGTAGAGAACCTCGAGTAGTCAGGGTTTCAGAGGTACCCTAGAATGAGAAAAGCTTGGAAAAAGGTCTGATTCGAGTCAGATAAGTCAGCACTAGGCTCAAAACACCATAGTATGTCGGAGCCGGGCCGGAGATGGCCATAGATCCTTGAATCGCCAAAAATTTGAACGGACACCATCGAGGTCAGACCTCAAAACTTCGAATACCAAATGTTTAAGAGCAAAGGGAGATGGGTTTAAGCCATCCATGGCCGGAGAGTCCATGGATTTCGGTGAGATTGAGGTTTAAGATGGTGAGAGAGGCTAGGTATTGAGAGAGTTCAAGAGAGTTTGAGAGGAGAGGGATTTCAGAGGCGGCTGATAGAAGAGAATGAGGGGTATTATGGTAGTCTTTGGGGTTAAAAAAAAGTAAGGACTGATAGGGGTCGTTGATTTGAGATCAACGGCCAAGATCAAAAGGGGTTTGGGTTGGGTAGTTTAAACAAGTTAAGGGTTGGGTTGAATTGGAATTGGGCTGGTCTGAAATTGGGTTAATTAGGAGGATCAATTTGGGCTATAATTGAAACAAAATGGGACCAAATTTTAAATAGCCAGTTTTTTCCTTTTTATTTTATAAAATATAGTAAAATAATTTCAAAAAGAAATTTGAGGTACTGAGTCAATTAATAATATATAAATATTAATTTAAAAATGTTGGAACCAATTAATTCTTAAAATAGGCTAAAATTGCAATTATATGCAATTTAGCTTTTAAAATACCAAATAAATTAGTAAAAATGTATAAAAATTACCCTAGATATATTTTGGTATAGATATGAGAATAAAATAAGTTATTCACCAAAAATGATAATTTTAAAAATAATTATTGATTTTGTACTGCTAAAATGGGCAATAAATTGATTTAAAAATCCTTTAAAAATTAGGAAAAAAATACTAAAATACTTGGGCATACTTATATATTCTGTCTTGAAAGTATTGGCATGTAAAAAATACATAAGGAAAAATTGGGTATCAACAATTTGTATAAAGTTTTCCTGATGTTGGCGAGTATGAAGAGTTGGCCGGCTGTGAGGTCAATGTTTGCCACCTGTTACATCTATTTTTGCCTAGATTTTATAGAGGTACTTTGATACACCTACGACATCATGGGACCAGAGGATTGGTGTTCGGGATGGACGATAAGATGAATCGGCAGTTTTGGCATAAGTACCTCTTCATCAAGATCGAGCACCTAGTGGCGGACCCAAATGGGTTTCCCGAGCAATGGAACTATAATAATAAATATCTTACAGTATGCTCATTATTTTCTTTCATTTTTTCATTTTTGGCTCACTCGCGACTTCTTTGTTTTTCAGCTGAGAGGAGTGCACCTTCTCCCATCTTCGTGATTGGCCGTCCTTTCACAAGCGTTTTGGACCCAAGATCCCGTCCAGTAAGTGTCGTTTCTACTTCAGCTTATTGTGGTTTACCATTGGTCTTTTATGTAAGGAGTACCGTACTAAGCGCAAGGAGTACCGTACTAAGCACCGAACGCTGGCCGACTTCCTTAACCATGATGACGAACTTTAGTCGCTTCGTGATGGGCTTAAACACAAAGATAATGAGCTGGAGAAGAAAGATAAAGAGCTAAGGTAGAGGGACGATGAGCTTATGAGGGCCATCGATAGGTGCAACAAGCTTGAGGCAGCTCTAAAGGCCAAAGAGGACGAGCTTGAGGTGAGCAAGGGGGTGATGGCTGAGAATGCTGACCTTCAAACACAGTTTGCATCCTTAATGGTTGAACTCGGGCAGAGAGAGGCAAGTGCCGTTGATCTAAGGGTGATTTGAGTGCGAAGGACGAAGAATTGAGTCGTGCCGAGAAAGGTAGAATGGCCGCTATGGCTGAAGTGGCGGCCCTAGAGGATGCCCTCTGCGTTTGTAGGTCCGAGCGGGCTAATAAGGTAGAGATATCGGCACTTAAGGTGTCAAGGTTAGAAGAACGGATCCAGGGTTTGAAGGCGGAGTTCTCTGGGTTAAACAAGCAGGTCGTTGTCTTGAGGGCCGAGGAGGCGCAACAGTAGTCACATCCGTCCACATTTTATACTTCTTCTGATCCTGGTGTTCCGCGGGAGTTGTATGAGATGTGGGTTCATGCCAAGGCTCAACTTGACATGTATAAATCTTTGAAGGTTGTCGGGAATGTTTTTGAAGCAGAGCTTGAGGGCCTTCGTGTCAAGGCACGTGCAACCCGTGAAGCTTGCGGTTACGACCCTGGTACGCTTGGTAGGGATGAGGATGATGACACCACGGATAGGCTTGCTTCTGGTCCTTGGTACGCTGATGAGTACGCCGATGGGGATGATGTGGCGTGAAGATAGTGTACTTAATTGTTATTTTTGTGAGGGCGTTATTGAACCCCTTTGTAAAAATTTGTAATTTGACAGTTGAAATGGAATGATTGCCTTT
Organism: Nicotiana glauca; assembly: GCA_026770625.1. Lineage (NCBI taxonomy): Eukaryota > Viridiplantae > Streptophyta > Magnoliopsida > Solanales > Solanaceae > Nicotiana > Nicotiana glauca. The sequence goes on from MU683913.1 coordinate 28,935, forward strand.
TTGCTATGTATTTCTGGATTCTTGTTCTCTTTTTGTTTTTTTTTTGTTTTTTATGCAATGAAGTCCCTGACTTCTCGGCTGTTTGCATGTATTATTGTGGCATAGTCGAACGTAGGGTAATTCTAGCGAAGCCGAATGTAAATTAATTCGAGCGAGGTCGAATGTAAATTAATTCGAGCGAGGTCGAATGTAAAATGTAAAGTGATTCGAGCGAGGTCAAATGTGAAGTAAAGTAATTCGAGCGAGGTCGAATGTAAAGTAAAGTAATTCGAGCGAGGTCGAATGTAAAGTGTAAAGTAATTCGAGGGAGGTCGAATGTAAAGTAATTCGAGTAAGGTTGAATGTAAAGTAATTTGATCAAGGTCGAATGTAAAGTGTAAAGTAATTCGAGCGAGGTCAAGTGTAAAGTAATTCGAGCGAGGTCAAATGTAATTCGAGCGAGGTCAAATGTAAAGTGTAAAGTAATTCGAGCAAGGTCGAATATAAAGTAATTTGAGCTCGGTCGAATGTAAAGTGTAAAGTAATTCGAGCGAGGTTGAATATAAAAATTAAAGTGACTTGGTGGAGTGCAAACATGCTGCTTTATTTCATTCATTGGAGAATATTACATGTTTCTGTTTGTTCCATACACATATTGGAGAAGTTCCAATGTACCTCATCCCTTCATCGTTCGTCCTGGATAAGAAGTCAGCAGGCAAGGCGATGAGTCATACTTGAACTTCGAGATGTCCCCTTCATCTCCTCATTAAAACTGTCCACAAGAAAATACAATAGGGACAAAACCCGAGCGAGGAAAAACGAGTACGACTTAGAGGGCATCCGTTTCAGAAGTTGAAGTATTTGAGTTGGGCGACGTTCCAATTGTTTTGTAGTAGCTTTCCCTCCATTGTTTCTAGTTGGAATGATCCTTTGTTTGCTGCTATTGTGATATTGTATGGCCCATCCCAATTGGTTCCTAATTTACCTTCTCTTGAATCTTTGCTCTTCTGTGTTTTGGACTTGAGTACATAGTCTCCGACTTTGGGTGGTTGTACTTTGACTTTTTTGTTGTAGTACCGTTCTGCTTGTTGTTTTTGGGCTATCATTCTTATGTAAGCCATGTCTCTTCGCTCCTCTACTTCATCGAGGTCTTGTTTTCTTTTCTTGTCGTTGCTTGGTCCACTTTAATTGGAGTATCTCAAACTAGATTTCCCGACCTCGACTGGTATTATGGCGTCAGTCTCATAGACTAGTGAATATGGCGTTTCTCCTGTGCTTGTTTTTGGCGTGGTGCGGTATGCCCACAATACTTCTAGTAGTGATTCCGGCTATAGTCCCTTGGCTTCCTCAAGCTTTTTCTTCAAGATATTTAGTATTTTTTTGTTGGAGGATTCGTCTTGGCCGTTACCGGCAAGGTGATATGGCGTGGAGAGTATTCGCTTGATGTGCCACTTCTCAAAGAATTCGGCGATCTTTTTTTCCAGTAAATTGGGTTCGTTGTCATAGCTGATTTCATTGGGGATGCTGAAGCGGCATATGATGTTTCTCCATATGAATATGATAACTTTCTGTTTGCATATTTGGGTGAACACACCTGCATATACCTATTTGGAAAAATAGTCAGTTAAGACCAAAAGAAATCGTATATTACCTCGCCGTGATGGAAGGGGTCTGACAATGTCCATTCCCGATTTGATGAACGGCCATGGCAATGTAACTGGGTGGAGGTGCTCGCCTGCTTGGTGTATCGTAGAAGCGTATTTCTAGCACTGCTCGCACTTTTTAACGTAGTCGGCGGGTTCCTTCTTCATTATGGGCCAATAATAACCTGCCCGAATGAGGCATCTGACGAGAGCTTGATTGCCGGTAATGGGCACCGAAATGGTCTTCATGTACTTCCTCGAGGACGTATCTCGTTTGGTTCGTCCCTAGGCATTTCTCCAAGGGCCCCTAAACGTTCTTTTGTATAGGTCGTGTTTATGATGTTGTATCTGGCCGCCTGCATTTGAAGCTTTTTGCCTTCCTTTTTGTCATATGGGAGTACTCCCTCCTGCAAATATGTTATAATATGTTTGCGCCAGTCCCAAGTCAAATTTACAGAGTGTACCTCAAGTTGGTCTATTGACGAGTGGAGGAGGGTGACAACGTTTTCTTTTGTAATGTTTTTGGTGGCCGCTGCTAACTTAGCCAGGCCATCTGCCTCGATGTTTTGTGCTCGAGGTATCTGGTCGAGTCGACATTAATCGAATTCTGGCGGCACTTTATGAATTTCTGCCTGGTACTTTTGTAGCCTCTACTCTTTGATTTAGGAAGTCCTTGTGACTTGGTTTACAACAAGTTGTGAGTCACATCTGACGATGAATCATTGTGCTTCGTATTTGAGAGCTAGCTTAAGTCCTGCAATTACGGCCTCATACTCGGCCTCATTGTTAGTCATATCGGGGCATCGTATGAATTGGCGGATGACTTCGCCTTTTGGGACCTCGAGTATGAGTCCCAGTCCAGATCCTGATGTGTTGGATGCGCCATCGGTGTATAGGACCCATAGGTCGAGTAACTTGGGGGAGGTAGGAGAAGTTTCCTGCTCGACCTCGGGCATTATTTTGGCACTGAAATCGGTAACGAAGTCGGTAAGTACCTTTGATTTTATTGTTGTTCGTGGCTGCTATGTGTCACGCCCCCTTTTTCTCGCGAAATCGGGTTTATGACATTTGGGAGGACAACTCGCTCCCTTTTGAGAATTGGTTTTGAATTGAAGAGTCGTCACCTAATGATTAAAGTGCATTAGGACACTAAGAAGAATTTTGAGTTAGAAAACCAGAGATTGAGTAAGGGCTTGAAATTATCCCGAGACGAAGGTGTTAGGCACCTCTTAGGATCGACTAGTGTGGTTCACGGCCATATTATAATTGTGACTTTAAATTCAAATAACAAGTAGACAAGTAAGAGTTTCAAATATGAGGGGGTTTTCACATAATCATTGCAAGTAATTGAAGTTAAAGGAAATTAAAGAAAAGCTAAAATTTGAGAAAAAAACAATTTTAAATTCTGAAAGTAATAAGATAAAAAAATAAAGGGAAGGGGGGTCATAGGTTTATAAATAATATGGATCACCCCACACAATGCCCGGTAATCGCTCCTCGATGAGGGGTGACACGTGACATTATCGCGTGGTCATCATATCCATATCTACCCTTTCCCACCCCGTTAAGCTATTAAAGCGCGGAATAGTCTCGTTTACTTATTGCATGATATTTCCCGCCCCAATCCTATCAGTCCCGGAGGCATTTAGGACTACTAATTCTAAAGGGAAGGGATGTTGGGCTTTTATAGTTTAAAAAAGGACAAAAATTCTAATGCGACAATCAAAACACATATAACAAATCTGGGGGAAAGCACATAAGCAACTAAAGGCTGAAACATACCTCCTTAAATCAAATAAAACATATATTTTAGCATGTCTTACACATACTGATTAGGGTCTGGTTAAACTTATGAGTTAAAACAGGCTGATTTACCACTTATTTTCAGATATGAAGTTGGAATTAGACCTGCCCACTGGTTGTAATTAATAAAGACTGATGTAGCTTAATTCTTACCCTAAGGTTTGCCTAAGCGTTAGGCGAAGACCTATAGGCATGCTATCTACGGATTTCAGAAATGAAGAGACAAATAGATTACAGACGAATTGCCAGCTTTAATAGAATAATAAAGGTTCTGTAATTGATAAACGTGTTACTACTGAAAGCTTACAAACGAGTGAGGAGATTCAGATTTGATTAGAACCCCCTATAGGCATACTTTCTATGTGCTTGTTGATTTTTAAACACTGTTATTGACATGCAGAAATCCTATAGGCAGGTTATCGATATGTAGTTGATTGTTAAGGCCTATAAATAGGTTTGCCTAACGAGAGATGAGTATGCAAGAATCTGAAAGGTCCTATAGGCATATTATCTACATGCATGTGCATCTTATAGTCATGGTATCTAAATGAGAATGTAGAAATTCTATAGGCATGTTATCTAAATGAGAATGCAGAATTCTATAGGCATGCTATCTAACTGAGAATGCAGAATTCTATAGGCATGTTATCTAAATGAGAATGCAGAATTCTATAGGCACGTTATCTAAATGATATGCAGAAATCAAAAGTTCCTATAGGCAAATTATCTATGTGTAAGAATGCAGAAATCAATAAGCCTATAGGCAAGTTATCTATCTGTTGCATAAAGTTATTCCCTCCCCTTTTTACTAGTCATCCCCAATAGTTATTACAAGTTATTACAGCTCAGAATGAAATAAGAAAACAAAATTACATCAGAAATTAAAGTACAACCAATGGGAGCCTAATTCAGACTCCATGTCTAAAATATGAGATGAACCAACTTCCAAAGACCATGATCCAAAGCCTTTCTCTCGTTTGGATGTGTTAGAGTTCCCTAAGAGCCTCATATGGACTCTGGGTAGTGCTCACATTCAAATGTGTAACTAGATTAGGATATAGTGCAGTATGGAAGGGCCAGCCTTCAAGTGTCCAAGTTCAGAGGGAACTCAAGTTCCCAAGGCAAGGCTCACAAGAGGGGGGGGGGGAGAACTTAGAAGCTAAGAGTAAGTGTAAGTGCAGAGAAGGAATTCTGAAAAGGGGAAAGGGGAAGTGGCAAAGGGGCAAGGACATTCTAGTGGGCATACCTAGCAATGGGAAATGCTGGCATATCCCACAAGCCCGTTACACATTGTTTTGGGAGTTAGGATCCCCTAAGGGATCAAGTCCAAACATGAACAATAACTTGCATATTTCCATGTCCCGAACTACAACTCAAAGCACATAGAAGGAAACAGGGGTGCAGGGATTCACAGCAGAAACAGGTAAAAGGAAATTAACATGCTAGTTAAACATTTAACTCCACAGAGGCAGTAAAGTAGACATGGATGTAAAGATTGTAAGTAAACATAGTGGGATGATGCTGAAGCTAAAACTAGAACGTACCAGTCTCAAAGAAACAAGTAAGAAGAAAGCAGTAGCCTTGTAAAGCCAAAGTGCAAACAGGCAGTCAGAATACTATGAGTTTAGAAGAGAATTATGAGATTGTAAGTGTGAAGTCTGAAGTATGTAGTAGTGAAAAGGAGTCGTGCCTTTATAGTGTAGAAAGCAGGCAGAAATAAGGCAAGAACTAGTTTGAAAACTGATTGTCAATCAATTACACAAGATTTTCCCTTAATTAAGGGATTCTGATTTCAAATGGGTAAAACTAATTAAGGAAAGAAATTAATCAAACACTTTTCAAAGTAGTAAATTAGAGGCAAATACATAGAGGTTTATTTAAGGACAAGGCCTTGACAGTACACAGTTGTACACTTTAAGGAAATAGAATCAATTAACAGCCAAGAAATCAGAAATCCAAAGAATTGGTATGAATGAACCAAGCCCGAAAGGTGGAAAAGGTTTTAACTTAAGAAAAATCAGTAACAATCAATTAGACCTATTAAAAAGGAAGTCTAAATCAATCACAAGTTGGAAAACCTTTTTGAAGAAAGATTCATCACATATAAAAGCATACAGACACGTTAAACATGAAGAAATTTGTTATGCCATTGTAAAGTTAGTAAAAACTTCAGAGAAGTCAGAATTACATGAAAATAAGGGAGTCCAAACTCAGTTCATAGACTTAGAGATTAGTCTAAAAGAGTCAAGGGTTCTAAAATAGGACCCTAGTTCAATCACATGACCAAACCTCGGCAGAACCCCCAAATTCTAGGGTTTCCATCTTGAATCAAATACAGAGATGAGGAGGCAAGTAGTCAAACAGGCTCAGAGATTTCTTTTCAGAAACTCATGAGAAGACAAGCAAATACAATAGAAAGTTCAAAGTAGACAGAGTGAAGGAACTAACTCGAAGCACAATGAGAGAATAATATGATAGTAGAAGAAATATGTTTAAGAAAAATCCTTTCAGAAGAGACTTAAACAGGGTTCCGTAGAACAGAAAACAATAAACAGTTAAGAACATAATAGAAGATATAATAGAAGAACATACTTTTTAGAAGGAACTTAATCAAGGTTCAGAAGAGAAAAAATAGTAAAACACTTAAGAATATAGTAGAAGAAACATGTTTAAGGAGGTCTTTTTAGAAGAACTTAAACAAGGTTCAATAGAAGGAAAACAAAAAGAATTAAGAACTTAGTGGAAAAATACAGTAGAAGAACACAAGAACACCAGAAAAGTATAGCAAAAGAACATATAGGAAACATAGTGAGATAAACATGTGAGAGCATGGTATAGAAACACAGAAGGAAAGCGAAATATAGAAAGCACAGAAGAACATGTGTGGTAGAAAGGAAACATATGAGCACAGTAGAGACAAATACACACAAAGAAAAGGAAAAGAAAAGTCAAAGAAACATTTTAAGCATTTCAGAAAACCCTAAATCGAAAAAGAAGTGATTTTGAAAGTAATTTCTGAAAGAAAAGTTGGGGGAATCATTTAAAAACTCAAGTGGAGCATGGATACATAGTAGATCTAAGAAAAATCAGAGAGAACCTCGAATAGTTAGGGTTTTAAAAGAACCCTAGAATGACAAAGGCTTGGAAAAGGTCAGATCTGAGTCGGAGAAGTAAGAACCAGGCTCGAAACACCATTGTACGCCAGAGCAAGGTCGGAGATGGCCGTAGAACATTGGATCGGTGGAGATATGAATGAACACCTTCGAGGTCAGACCTTGAATCTTCAAGTATCAAGTGTATAAGAGCAAAGGGAGGTGAGTTTAAGCCTCACATGACCTGAGAAGCCATGGATTTCGGTGGTTTCGAGAACATTCAAGAGAGTTTGAGGGAGTGGAGTATTTAGAGGGGGTAATAGATGAGAAGTGAGGGAATTAGGGTAGTCGTTTGGATTAAAAAAAGGCAAGAATGGATAGATACCATTGTTCTCAGAGATCAACGGCCAGGATAAGAGGGGATCTGGGTCGGGTAGGTTTTAGTTGGGTCAGGGGCGGGTTAAATCGAAATTGGGTTAGTCTATTTAAAATTGAAATTGGGTTTCAATTGGGGGCTGATTTTAGGCCAAAATTGAAATGGTTAGGGCTAGATTTTAAATAGGCACTTTTTCTCTTTTTTATTTTTATAAAAAATAGTAAAATGATTTCTGAAAATAAATTAAAGGTACTAAATTAATTAATAATATATAAATATTAAATTAAAAATACTGGAACCAATTTTGTAATTACAAAATGCTATTAAATCTTAAAATAGGCTAAAATTGCAATTATATGTAATTTATCTTTAAAAATACTGAATAAATTTGTAAAAATGTGTAAAAATTACCTTAGATATGTTTTGGTATAAATGTGAGAATAAAATAAGTTATTCACCAAAATGATAATTTGAGGGACCATTGTTGGTTTTTATACTGTTAAAATAGGACAATGACTTGATTTAAAAATCTTTTAAAAATTAGAAAAAATACTAAAACACTTGGGCATACTTATATATGCATATATATATATATATATATATATATATATATATATATA
>MU683918.1:0-15610 GCA_026770625.1 Nicotiana glauca
CCACATACTACCCAGAGATCTCCACAAAGCCCTCTAGCTGCCCCAATTTCTTCCCACATCCTTTGCCTTTCCTTCATGCTGTTTGGACCATACACCCCTGTTAGATGCCAAGAAAAATCATGAGTCATAGCCATGAATTTACATGTCAAGGAGTGAATTCCTGTACATGTAACTTCCCCCTTCCAGACTCTACTATCCCACATTATTAAAATTCCCCCTCTAGTATCACTAGCCTGTAAACATTCATATTTTACCCATCTATTTGCCCATAACTGCTTCACAAACTCCTCTATATCCCCTTCTACCTTGGTTTCTTGCAGACAGTAGATATCTGCTTTCCATATGTGTATTAGACTCTTCAAAGTGCTCTTTCCCCCTATTGTTTATCCCCTTAACGTTCCATGAAATTATGTTTATCTTCATGGAGCACCAATTGATTGTAACTTCCCCATATTTCTCTCCCAATTGCTTTTGAATTTGACATCAAAATTTACTAAACCTTTGAGTTCCTTTGTACCTTTCCATCTTGGAGTTGAAGGAGTCTCCAATGCTGATTCAGCTAGTTCAGCTCTGCTATTCTTCCTTCTACTATCAATTTTCATAAAAAGAGCAAAAGCCTCTTTTTCACAACCTTTAAAATTTACCCCAAATTTGTTGCTTAGGCTAATTATGTTGCTGTGACCCATAAAGTTGCATCCATCTCTTCATCGTAGGATTGGACATTGATAGGTTCTACATTCTCAACCACCCATGGTTGATCATGAGTTACTTCAATTATTTGCATGCTAGATGACTGTTGGCCTTTCTGGTGAGAGCAACTTCTTTTTGTCATGTTCGATCCCCTCGTAGAAACCCCATTAATTTGTTCTGCTCCAGTCTCAAGAAAGTTGTGTCTGTCATCGCTGTGTGAGGGGGTATCGATATCTGACATATTGGAGATATACGATCCTTCTGGTGGAGTTTGACTGCAATGAGCTTCTAATTCGAGAAGCATTGGATCAGGTTCAATTAAAATGGTTGATGGATCTTGGGCTTTAATTAAAATCAAAGGATCAGTTGGACTAGAGTGATGTAGTGGGTCGGGTTCTATTAGAATGGTTGGGGAATCTTGGGCTCTGAATAAAATCTGAGGATCAGTTGGGCTAGAATGATTCTTGGGCCCGTGGGCCCAAACCCTATTTGTATTATCTTGAAGTTTAACCTGTCTACTCCTCTCACGTGTCTCCACACGTGATATCAGATTTGAATTCAAAGCTTGCTTCGATGTACCCACGTGCTCTGGCATCCTCAGCATAGGCAAAGTCTCATCATCTTCCTCATAGACCCAGGCCCAGCTAGCCCTAATCTCCTTGGATAGGTCACTGATCCTATTCTCCTTAGATAGATCTGGAAACTCACCGCCGGTATGATCTTTGGCTTCCACCTGCACCGAAATTTCACACCAAACAGGAATGGTGTAAATAAATCCGTCACTTTCAACTTCCACTTCCTTCGGAACATCTGAACCATCCCCCTTCACTTTAATTCTTGCCCAGCGCATATGATTCTTTAAACTGGTTTCTTCTTCTGTCTCTATCCATCCCCCATAGAAATTACCGATTTCCTTGAAGACCTTATGAGACCATAAATTAAGCAGAAGCCCTAGGAGTCGAATCCAAACCCAATTCCTCTCTTTTTTGGCCAGCAACCAACTGTGGGAGACCACCAATGGAGTATCAGCTTCACCTTTTTCCATCGCCATTCCCCAGTCAGAACATGTTCAGCAACTTTTCTTGTTGGCAGTTCAAACAAGAAAAATGAATCATTCATCTCGTAAACATTAACTCCTTGTGCAGCTTTCCAGACAGTGGTGACCCATCGCCGGACATCATTCAGAGTTGGTACTTCCTGCAGAGAATCATGGAATCTACCAATAATGCATCTTCCTAAAAGATCACTGTCTGCTGCAACAGAGCTACCTGACATGATGATTCTGGAGTTCTGAGTCTTGATCAGAGACGATTTGGTCGCTGATGTTGTCCATTTACTGGCCCGGATTGCTTCAGCAAAAGGAGAGTCAATTGTTGGGCAGAAAACTTTCTCTTCCTTCATAATTGCAGCATTGATGAATCTATCTATCTTTAATGCAATCTTCCCCCATCCATCTTTGTACGTACCCTCTGGAATGATTGTAACAGATCTGTTTTCCCCCTGTAATGCAATAATGCTGATGAATCTTCCGTATTTATTATATTTAAGAGTACCGTAAAATTCAGCAAAGAGTTCTACTGTTTTCCACCGTTTGACTGACATTCCCTGGACCTTTGATGCCATGTTGAGAACAAAAACAATCCACTTCATGACTTTGTGACTAAAAGTCACTCTCCTTAACAGGTTCCTCCTGCGCCCGACCCATTCGTACCAAATTTCCGATCTTGAATATGATCTGGTGATTTCGAAAGATTTAAAACCCGAGTTAAAATAAATCTTATTGTCCCCCATGTTGATTGTATACTAAGTTTCTGAACAATCACTGATGAATAATTTTTGAATAAGTTTTTTATGGCAGCAACTACAGGGATGACGTCTAGCTAAATTCGATACCAAGAAACACAAGTAGATTAATTTGCATATAATTATAATAAATAAAACCATAGGTCAAAGCCCAACTCCATGAACTATATCAAGAGGAAAAAAATGTTCTTATTTAATCTATTACACTAGCAAAAGTCTTAAGTTCAGCAACTAAATGAAAAACTCTGACATGTATCTGGCCAGTAAAGCTGTATTCTATCTTCATTGTGGAGGAGGCGGCGGTGGAGGCATATTAGATTTTGCAAATCCCACCCATGCAACAATACCAACTGCAAGTATTACCCATCCAAAAATGTCATACTTGAGATCACTGCTCTTCTTCTTTTTTGAACTCTGCAATGCAAGAATAGACAATAATGGTGAATAAGCACCAACAATTTGATAGAATGGAACTAAATTTGATGAAACCAGCAGAGTCGTAGCTTCAATACCAATCTTAGATGACTTTTTATGTTTCAAATTAATTATCATGGAGGGTAAAGTATAACGTTTAAAGGCTTAGAAAATGAAAGAGAAAAATAGGGCTCTGAAAGGAAAGACATCATGAACTACTCTGAAGAACAATTTAAAAAGAAGAAAAACAAGAGACAGTAATCAGTAGGATTAATGCAACTAAGAAGATAAGAGATTGCTCCTATCAAGAGATGGGGGTGAAAAGTAAAGCGGTACCTTTGTGCTTGTCGATGTTGAAGGCTCTGGTCCCATAGCTTGTGGCATAGAACCCTGTTTGTGGATTTCCATGTGCAATTCTGGAGCCTAAACATAATGCAGAAGAACATTAATCGAGTTTCCCAACCACAACACGAGACATCTCATGAGTAAAAATACCATAATTTTGGCAAAAAGGATAAACAAAAACAATCAAAAAATTCCACAAGCAGCAACACCCAGTCAGGACATCTATTATAAGCTTGTTCGCTTTGAATAAACAGAATCCACATCAACATTATTTACCAAAGACAAGATGCAACTCAATCAAGAGTTACACTTCTCCAAATTCTTAGCCCGATACAAGAATCCAACTGTATTGTTTTTTTTTTCTCTTAACAGGAAACAGGGTCAGACTAAAAAATGTTGAAACCAACTGTTCGCTAGATGGGAAGTACACAAAGCTTCATCTATTCAGAACTCTCCAAAAACCACCATTCTCCACAAGGTTTAGGAAGATACATGCAAAAGAAGAAAACTGAATCATCTTGGATTTAGTTGCCGGAAAACATTCCTTTCTTCCTAAAACTCCTCCTAGACTAGTTTTTACCCACTGTAAAGACTATAAAACCGATACTTTTCTTTGACTTCATAACAGGAACACAAGACTTGAAATGGGGGAAAGCAGAATCTACTTCAATGCTGGTTTTAAATCTTTTGACATTACCAGATGGTACTCCAACAAAGACACATGGTTTGACTGGGTGGAAAGAAGTCGAAACATGATGAGACGATCAACAATGAGCAAAAAGATTATGGAATGGATCTGTTTTGTACTCAAAGAGGCTTCAAAAGACCAAAGAATATAGTAAGGAGNAGATCAGTTATTATTATTCCTGATTCAGTCATAAATGTAGGATGGAAGGATGTAGCATTTAAGATAGAAAATTTCATTAAATGTGAAGCTCAATTAATTATCCCAGCCCCACCCAGATTCACTGAAGCAAACTATCTATATGCCAAAGCAGTTAAAGAGAGTAAATGGCAACCTAACATTCCTCATGGAGTTCAGGGCAACACTTTAAATGGAACTATAAAGATCGCGGAAATACCTGGAGTAAAGGATAATGGGCTTCTGAAAAGATGCGTCATTAGATATTTTGGGAAGTCAAGGAGAGACCCACCCTAGCAGATATCAGAAGATGGGTTTCTGTTGCATGGAGCAAAGCTTTTGGGGTGAATATGTATGACATGGCTGGGGACTTGTATCTCTTCGAGTTCCCAAACAGGAACATGGCTGAACAAATCATTCAAGGAGAATGGAGATGGAAGAATCAAAGGCTTTTTCTAGAATGGTGGAACCCCATTGCTGGTTGTATTCCCAACTCTCTTCCAGTTAAAATTACTTGGATCAAAGCCATGGGAGTACCTATGCACCTGTGGTCACAAAAGATTTTCAAAGAAATAGGTGAACTTTGTGGTGGGTGGATAGCTACCGAGGAAGAGACAGAGCTCAAGAATCATATGAAGTGGGCTAGGATCGAAATTGCTGGAGACGGTCGGAATATTCCATCAGAGGATATCATAGAAAGAGAAGGGGTTAAATTTTTTATTCCAATCTGGGCAGAAAAGCAAACTCGATTTGAGTTAAGCACGCCGGAAAAGGAAGAGTCGTCAGAGTCTCTGAAGGCTACTGAAATATTCAATGGGTCGAAACCATTGAAAGACCTAAGGGTAAAGACCCCCTGCGTAATTAATGGTAAGGACAGCCAGCTGGCTCTGAACGTTGGAAGCAGTAAAAGCTGCTTTGAATTTACTGTGGAGGCACGTGCCAGGCATGCAGATGGGGTAGGGGAAAGAAACCTGTTGGGCTCTTCTAGGGTTGGGCCATCCTTTGGGCCTGATTTTTCAGCCCAAGTCATTTTTAATGACTTTTTACAAAGCCCCTCAGAAGACTTATCTTATGACTGTTGCTTAGAAGAACTAAAGACTGTATCTAACGTAAACCAGTCCCCCTCTCTAAAAACTCAACCATCAACTGGAGTGCACTCTGAAAGAAAGGCAAGCTACATTGAAAATTCAATTGCATGTATGGTGGCAGAAGAAGAAACTGGAGCAGGGTTACAGGGAGATAAGATGGTAGATGCTATGGCCATTATCAGTGTGGGAGAAGACCAATCAAAAGTAGAATTTGGGCAACAACTACAATTGAGCCAACTTAATTCAGGGATCAATGATGAAGATTGGGGAATCGAAGAAGCTACTCCTATCTCTGTTCAACATCACAATTCCCTTCCAGAAAAAGAGATGAATGCAACACTTTGGGTTCATCAGAATTTAATCAGATTGAGTAAGATGTTCGGGGTGGATTTTCAGGGGCACGAAGAAGAAGCTTTGAAGCTTCTACTGCAAATCGACAGTTGTAGACAAAGTAGGAGGATGGAATCAGATTCAGAAATCAAAAAGAATAGATTTAAAGGTAAAAAAGAGCTGAAAGATCTAGTTTCTTTTGATGTCAAGTTCAAAAGTAATGGAAAAAGAAGCAGGGGGAACATTCTGCCAGTAATTGAATTATGCTGATTAATTTAGTATCATGGAATGTCAGGGGCTTGAACGATTTGGCTAAGACGAGGATTATAAATAGTTTGGTGAGGGAGTGGAAGGCAGATATTATATGCTTTCAGGAAACAAAATTAGAAGGGGATATAAAGGAGGTTATTAGTCAGGTTTGGGGAGGGAGACGGGTGAGGTATGCATGTTTGGAAGCCAGTGGTACTAGAGGAGGTATCGCAATGTTATGGGATTGTAGAGTTTGGGAAGGAGAGGTGTTACATATAGGAGCATATACTTTGACATGTAAATTCAAGGCTCTTTTGCAAAATTTTGCATGTCATATTACTGGAGTAAATGCTCCTAATTGTGACATTGAGAGGAAAGTTGTATGGGGAATAGGGGCAGTAAGAGGATTGATGGAAGGGCCATGGGCTGTTTGTGGTGATTTCAATGTCACTAGATTTCCTTCGAAAAAAAGGAATTGCAACAGAAGGTCTAGAGCTATGGTGGAGTTCTCAGATTTTATTGAAGATATGGAACTTATTGATCTACAATTAGAAGGGGGAACTTATACTTGGTTCAAAGGAGATAATCAGATCATAGCATCCAGAATTGACATAATCTTAATTTCAGCATATTGGAATGATAGATTCAGGAATATAAAACAAGTAGTCCTACAAAGGCTGATATCAGACCATGTTCCTATCTCACTACAGTGTGGGTTTTGGGAGCAAACCAAATCCTACTTTAAGTTTGATAGCTGGTGGTTGAATACTGAAGGCTTTGTAGACAGGGTCAGAGAATGGTGGACCTCTTTTGAATTTCACGGGAGGCCAGATTATGTGTTAGCATGCAAACTCAAAGCTTTAAAGGGTAAACTCAGAGAATGGAGCAAAAGTAGCCAAGGAAACTTGGGGGTTCAAAGAACTGAGCTTCTAAAACATCTGGCAGTCTTTGATGCCATTCAAGAAGCAAGAGCATTGACTGAGGAGGAAACTGTGAGGAAGGCTTCTACCCTTATGGAATATGAGGAACATCTGAAAAATGAAGAAGCTGCATGGAGGCAAAGATCTAGGGCTCTGTGGCTTAAGGAAGGAGACAGGAACACTAAGTTTTTTCACCAAACTGCTAATGCGCGTAAAAGATGCAACAACATCGATCAACTAGTGGTGAATGATGAAACAATTGAGGAACCAAGGAGAATCAAGCTCGAGATCATTGAATTCTACAAGAATCTTTATTCGGAAGCTATGGAATGGAGACCTGAAGTCAATTTTGACAACTGCCCCACAATATCAGAAGAAGAAAAAGAGCTTCTACAAAGCAACTTTGAAGAACAAGAAGTGCTATCCTGTTTGAAGCTATGTGCAGTAGATAAAGCTCCAGGGCCTGATGGATACACTATGGGTTTCTTCATCAAATGTTGGGACATTTTAAAATAAGATATAATGGAGGCTCTCCACAATTTCCATTCTCAGGAACTGTTTGAAAGAAGCTTCAATGCAACATACATAGCTTTGATTCCTAAGAAGATTGGAGCCAAGGAACTCAGGGATTTCAGGCCTATAAGCTTAATAGGCAGCTTTTATAAGTTGCTTTCGAAGATTCTAGCAGAGAGACTAAAAAGGATGATTAACAAATTGGTGGATGCACAACAGATGGCTTTTATCAAAGGAAGACAAATAATGGATGTTGTTCTAATAGCCAATGAAGCAGTAGATTCAAGAAACAAACTAAAAAAACCAGGAATTTTGTGCAAACTAGACATTGAGAAGGCATACGATCATGTGAATTGGAGATTCTTATTGAAAATGCTGGAACTAATGGGTTTTGGGAAGAAATGGATCAATTGGATGAGAGCCTGCATATCTTCAGTTAATTTCTCTATTCTCATTAATGGATCCCCAGAAGGTTTCTTCCATGCACACAGATGACTCAGACAAGGAGATTCCTTATCTCCTTTTCTCTTCATAATTGCTATGGAGGGGCTGAACAATATGATCAAAACTGCAGAATTCAATGGATGGATCAAAGGGTTTGAGGTAGCAAGAAGGGGCAACAACAATCTGGAGATTATACATCTCCAATATGCTGATGACACTCTCATTTTTTGTGATGCAAAAGAAGAACAATTGAGGTATTTGAGAATAATCCTGGTCTTGTTTGAAGGTATCTCAGGATTGCATATCAATTGGAAAAAGAGTCATTTGTATCCAATCAATGATGTGCCTGAGATGGAGCAATTATCGCTGATTTTGGGAGGTGTAGTAGGATATCTTCCTGCTATCTATCTGGGCATGCCTTTAGGTGCTAAGTCCAAGTCCAAGGAGATATGGAATACAGTCATTGAAAAATGTGAGAAGAGGTTATCCAGATGGAAAGCTCAGTACCTTTCTATGGGAGGAAGATTGATTCTGATCAATTCAGTACTTGACTCGCTACATACATGATGTCACTCTTTCCCATCCCTTTAAGTGTTATTCAAAGATTGGATAGACTCAGAAGATCTCTCCTTTGGCAAGGAAACAAAGAAAAGAAGGGATACCATCTAGTGAAATGGAAAATTCTGACGATTGGCAAAAACAAAGGTGGGCTAGGCATCAGGAACCTAAAAAATCACAACAAGGCTCTAAAGATGAAGTGGTTATGGAGATTTTCTCAAGAACCTCAATCCCTATGGTGTAATGTTATCAAAGCTAAGTATGGAGAGGAAAACAGCTGGGTTTCAAAGGAAGTCAATACAACATATGGGGTTAGTTTATGGAGATCCACAGGAACACTCTGGCCTATAGTGAAGAGCCAATCCTGCATCAGAGTGAAGAGTGGTACCAAAACATCTTTCTGGAAGGATAATTGGATGGGATCTGGAAGCTTGATGGAACTATTTCCTGATATGTACGGGTTAGCTCAACACCAGCAAAA
The DNA here is from genome assembly GCA_026770625.1 of Nicotiana glauca. NCBI lineage: Eukaryota > Viridiplantae > Streptophyta > Magnoliopsida > Solanales > Solanaceae > Nicotiana > Nicotiana glauca. The sequence goes on from MU683918.1 coordinate 8,698, forward strand.
GACAATAGCCGAAATGTGGACCCCTCAAGGTTGGGATCTGATACTGAGAAGAAGGCTGAATGACTGGGAGCTGACGAGGTTGACTGAACTTTACAAGCAACTGGAAGCATTCAAAGGCCTTCAGAATGGTAAGGATGCACTATGGTGGAAGGGCCACAACAGAGGAACCTACAAGGTGAATGAGGCTTACAAGATGCTTAATCACACTAATGTACAGATTACTAATTGGCCATGGAAACACATCTGGAAAGTTAAGATACCTTACAAGGTATCTTGTTTCACTTGGTTACTTGCAAAGGAGGCAGTCTTGATCCAGGATAATCTTATGAAGAGAGGGATCCCACTGTGCTCTAGGTGTTTTTTATGTGGGGAAACAGTTGAGACAGTTAGTCATCTATTTCTACACTGCAGGATCACAGATCAAGTATGGAAGATATTCATCAACCTTAGAGGTATTTCATGGACAATGCCCTCTAAGATTATTGAAGTGCTCACTAGTTGGGATGAAGCTGGAACTGGAGCTGGAAGCAGAGATATGGAGGACTGTCCTCGCATGTATATGGTGGACAATATGGAAGGAGAGAAACTCTAGATGTTTTGAGGATAGTAGCAATTTAATACAGAAGATTAAAATGAATTGTGTCCTACTTTTTTATTTTTGGTGTAAACAAAAGTGGCCAGAAGATACTGTATCGATCCTAGAAGTCCTAGAATACTGCTAGGATTGTAGCTCAGTAGTCTATCCTTTTGCATATTGTAAATATGGTTTCAGTACAACCTATGTACTGTTATATATCAATACACACAAATGTTACCTTCTCAAAAAAAAAGAAAACTGAATCATCTTTTATAAGCAAGTACCATACCATGCCAGCAAACATTTGCTCAATGAAAACCGAGCAATCAGAAATTAAGAAAATGTAGTCATCTTAGTACCTCATTAATATGTGCAATAATTCTGACGATAAAAGTTAATATTGAACTTCATTACATTAAAGTCCATTCGCATTGCAATAAATCGACATGTATATGCCCACATAATCTTATATGCAGAGCAAACATCCCCATCAAAGGATTTCTTTGCCATCGGAACATCCTCCACTAGCCTTTACCTTCCACTTCCCAATTCAATCTGCCAACGATTTGGGGAATATACCCATGGGGGGAGAAAGAAGGAAGAGAGGATTCAACAGAGACCACAAACAAAAGCTAAAAGATCAAAAGGATGTCTTTTGAATGGAAGATCAAAAGGATGTTTTTTGAATGGAAGATTAAAAGGATGTTAATGTGCATCTTTATCATAGTAGCGCTTTCAGTGTCATCAGAACATTCTAATCAGGTCCATAATGCCTCCCGTATAGCTTACAAATTAAGATGCTTGGAGAGGGGGAAAAGTTTTTTCCTCTGAAAGCTTAATAAATCTTTAATATAGTAAATGCTGAATGTTATCTGCATATAGAAATTAAGATGCCTAAAGCAGGGAAAAGCTATTCCTTTGCAACCTTAGTAAACCTCTAACATAGTAAATGTGAATGTTTTCCGGAGCCCTGTGGGATCCAATTCATCACCACCGAAACCAGAGAAATACCCAGTCAGCCTAGTAAACTCCGACGAAACCTTCAAAGGAGTCTCACACCTCATAATTATGTGAATAACAGCAGAATAAAATAAATACAGATGTAGCGAAGATATTTGCAGATTTGTGATTCTCCTTTTTCCCTGTTGGATAGGTAAATTCTAAAGTATACTGTCACTTGCTATATGGTGTTTAGTGCATCTTCGCTTCAGTTTTATTTCACCTCTCCTTTTTCTAAATTCCTTCTTCATTTTAGGGTCTTATTATGTATTATTTTTCCTTAGCTGTTGCTACTGTTGCGAATTCCTAGCAATGTAAAAGAAGTGGGAACTGAATAGGAAGTCAAAAAGACCTCCAGAAACACAATTTCTTTATAGGGGACCTCCAGGAACAGAATTAGTACAATGAGCAGTTCACTTAGCCACGCCATGGATATAATATGTATAGCTGTATGAGCACATGCAATGAGGAATAACATATATCTTGACGGAAGTTGCCTATTCTTCTTTTATGAGATAATTGCACTTATTGCATTTGACTCAACACAGAAGTTGAATAGCTGTCCTACAATAGCAGCCTTTAAGTTGCTCAAGCATTCATTTGAAATACCTAAATGGAACATAAGGAAGCAGAGGATATAACATATAGAAAGTTAGCTAAAAATAACAACAAGAGCTTCACCTTAGAGGTAACTTCCAAAGACTTGCGGTAAATGTCATTTCCTGGATCCTGCATTCAGAGGACCAAAAAGCTAAGGTAATTGCAACAGTAAGCACAAAAAACACTTGGAATGTCTGGTGAGAAATATATACCGCATCAACTGCCTGCTGAAAGCACTGAGTTGCTTTGTCAAAGTAAACCTTAGCCTCATCCATATCAGGAGTTAAAAACGCATGAGATGTATGTGCATTCCCCAAACACCAAAGAGTTTCATGCTTTTCAGGATTAACCTCCAATGCCTCCTCCAACTTCGAGGTTGCCTCTGCAGAGTTAATTCACGCCATAAATTAAACAACAAAAGATGGACAATTAAGCAACAAAAAAGACAGACAAATAAAGAGAATTTTAAAAACCCAAAGTACCAAAACAGTGTCTTTAAAAAATAGTCTTGAATACAATAAAATAAATAATCCGCAAATAGTATATTTTATCATCAACGGCAGGAGATTGTCCTTAAATTCCAATTTTTAGCAGCCTGTTTAATCAAAAGCCGAGATTTAAGTAGGTAGAGTGCAATACCAGAAATCATCTGTTTAGACTCAGGAACGGGCTGGAACTGTGATAATTCCAATAACGCACCTCCCCATCTCGTCAAGTTCTGCATTTGTTATTATATCATAACCAACTGATTCAGTTTATTGAGGCAATATAGCATATAACTTAGAAATACAGAAACATATAAAGTTGGTGGAACACAAATAAACATAGCTCTATATATATTCCTTAATACTATAGTAGGAAATTATAAGCTTGAAATGAGAAGATAAAAAGGAGAAATACGCACATCAGCATCGAGGGGATTCTGAGCGTAGGTAGTTTCGGCAGTCTTACGAGCGTGCTCGAAGAAGAGGAGGCGATCGAACTCGCTTTGCATATCCATGTCCACTGTTACTTAGGACCTTACTACTTTTGTTAGGGTTCTACAAAAATCCTCTTCCCAAATTCCTAATGGCGTGGCGGCCCTTACTTGCTTTTTGTCGACAGAGGGGACTCGACTTAAATATCTAAGACGGTATGCAACTTCAACTTGTACTACAACACTGCTTGTGACACGTCAAATATAGTGGGCTGGAGTACTGGGCTTTAATATAGCGGAATCAAAGGGATATTTACCCAGTTTTAGGATCATTAATATTGATGTTATATCCATATGGCACAACATTCGTGAGTTTACTCGCTCTAAGATCAACTTTAAACTTAGCAGATCTAAACTTGAAAATAATCCGTTTGTGTCACACCTTTTTTTTTGCTTATCCTCTTACGAGGTTGGGTTAGAAGAGTTTTTCCAATTAAAGTAACGTTTTGAAAATGAATTATTTATTATTTAGAGCCGCCACTTGAAATTGAGTTTTGGTGTTCCAAATCACCTTTTATTTGAATCCCCTTTCAAAAGGAAGGTTTGACTCGTAATTATGGTCTACGAAACAGAAGACTGAGTAAGGAATTCTGTTGACCGAGGGGAAGGTGTAAAGCACCCCTCGAGTCTCGTGGTTCTAGCACGGTCGCTTTTATTGACTAATGTAAGGCTTAAATCAATTCTTGACAATTCTTGTATTTTATTGGTTATGACTTGTCTATTACCACTTCACTTAATTATTATATTTTTATTAATTGTTTGGACCCAGATGCAATACGCACACAAGGTATTTCTTTGAAGTTAGATGTTAAACCAAGGTACGGAATGTACACACGGTTAAAAATATAATTATTTTAAATTTAAAGGTATCGAGACGCGGGAATGCGCACATGACACCTCTATTACTTAAGCATATCAATCCAAGGTTCAGGTGTGAACACATGGGCTAATATTTAAAATACATCTAAAGTTTTCTAATATTTTAGAGTATTTCATTTATTTTGTCTCTTTCAGATTCGAGACATTTATTTGTATAATTTTATTATTACTACTTATTGCAACGAGGCTTAAATTAGTTCATGATTCATCTCGCTACCTTATAAATATATTTTTACCACTCCGATTATTTATTCCCTGAAATGGCTAATTCGTAACCCCTGTGGTATTTCACAAAAAAAAAAAAAAAAATTATTCTTGTAAATTGGCAAATTTAATCTTCCATATAAGCCAAAATTATTAAATTATTCCCAAATACATTCACAACATATCCATTATAAACAAAGCAAGTTATAAACTATCAACATGTAAATTATTTTTACTGTTCACCACCTTAATTCCTATATACACATATAAGCACACTTAATTGAAAATAATTAAATTATTTTTGCAATATCATAATAAGAGTTAAATAAGACCAGCAAGAATGATATTAAAAAAAACTTTGCAAAATGATTATTAATTAATAACATGATTTCTGAAAGATCTAAATTTAACTGTAATGCAAATATTATTCAGGCCATGAGTAAAAGTTTGGTAACTAAAATTAGCTTGAACCAACACCCATGCAAATATTCAGTTCACTCTAGTTCACAAAAAAAAAAAAGCCTCAAAACATCTTAAAGATAAAATGCTACTTAGTAACTTTCCATTACAGATGAATATTTTTATTTTTGTTACTGCTTAGGACTTATTTGTATTACCAAACCAGTGTGCTTTTATGCACATACGTCCCTCCACTACCTCGTATGTCACAATTAATATTGTGTCAAACATTTGAAATAAACTTAAGACTACTAATATTATACAATACAATTCTTTTACTAAAAAAAATCGGAACTAGAACAAAACAATAGAAGTATTTTACGTAGTGATGACAACAGTTCTAAAGATGGAAATAAAAGACAAAGCCAAAATTATTCAGAACCAATAAAACTATCTTTCATGTCGATAAGGAAAATTCGAATATTACCTTTTCCGTAAAGCTTTTTACAATAAAAATCAGAACCACAATCTACTGATTTTCAAAGCTAGCAATGCTAACTTTTCTAGAACTTCGAACTCGGAACCGCAAACAAAATCTCGAACTCCGTCTCCAAATTCTCTTTCTTTCTTACTTACACAATTTTTACTCTTTTCTTTTTCCGTTCTCTGCCTCCCTTCTTCTTCTTCTTCTTTTTTTTTGTCTTTTTGTTTTCCTCTTTTTTCTTACGTTTTCTCTCCCCTTCCTCTTCTTTCTTTTTGCTTCTTTTTCTTCCGTTTCTTTCTTTTGCTTCTTTTTGTTTTTCTACTCTTTTTTTTCGTTTTTTTTTCTCCCCCTCCTCTTAAGAGTGTCCTCATATATATAGATGTGTGGAGCGAGTTAGAGTTGGTATTGGAATGGGAGAATGGGATTGAGAAGATCATGGTGAGTAGTTAGGATAATATTTTTTTTTGAATCTTTCAAGATTTATTCCTTTTTTTGTTATTTTTATTTTATTTTTTTTTATATTTAAAAGATAAATTAAACTTATAAATATAAGAAAACTAGCCAGCATTTCTTACAATATAAAGAAAATTAAATATTTACATGTACTTTAAATAATACTAAAAAAAGATACCATTAATTACTTATTAAAATTCTAATTAAATGAAACCAAATATATATTTTTTTTGTTAATTTTCTTCTTCTCTTTACAAATAGAAATAAAATTTGTACTATAAGTATGTGAATATTTTTTGTATTTTTTATGTTTAAATAAAATCTATTAAGAATGATGAAAGTTTAAATATTAAGATTAAATATAAAAGAAATGTTTACACTAAAATAGTATAGAATTTAGGTGTGGTCAAAAATTAGGTGTTCACAGCATGCCCCTCTTTGCATGGAAACATGAAGAGTTTTCAGGCAAAGAAAATGAACACGGTGACTAATTTTTGACCTCACTGTTATTTAAAAAGGAAAAGAAGATAAAAGGAAAAGATGCAACCGAGCCTTGTTTTTAGGCAGTCTACATATCCCGGGTCTTAAGAGAATCAGGTCACGTGTAGTTCAAGTAGAAAGAAGAGTGATGGAGTATACTTTGATGGAGAGTCCACTGAGGTTCCATCGAGGTTCCGATCCGCGGTTCCTACTATTACATCAAAATAAAAAGAAAATTACATACTCTTGAAATCTAAGAGTTACAAAATTCTTATCCAAATGCCATCTGGAGTCCTGTCTTGATTCTTGACTTGCTCCCCCCATTGACTTTAGATTGAAACTTGATGCCCTCGATGTAACAGACTATGAAATATTCTCACAGGCCGGTTTCTTGATTAGGTGATAAGGAGATGGATCTTGAAATTCTAGCTCTCTGCATGCATTATGTCAAAGCTAGTTCGGCTGGAATTGAGGTCAAACGTTCCACTTTCTCTGGAAAGAACTGAAATCTTATTCTTGCACATCCAATTCTTGCTTTGTAGAAAAACCTACAAGCCATCACAAGCAAACAAAACGAACAAAAATTTTCTGCCCCAGTTTGCACTGGAAATTTTTGTGAGTTATTGAAAACACACTAAACTATCATTGCTATTGCAGAATAAAGAACTGAAAAAGACTTCTTTTTTTTTTTAAAAATAATAGGGAATGTTATACCCTGTGTTAACAAGAAGGAGGCAACCAGGGGGTGCAATACCCTGTGTTGACGATAAGATAAGGCCCGTGGCACCTACTAGGGGATGTCGTACCCTATGTAGGTAGAAAGTAATGCGACCAAGGGATGTAGTACCATGTGTCGGCAATA
>MU683920.1:0-15212 GCA_026770625.1 Nicotiana glauca
TGCTGCTGCTGCTACTGCTTACTGACCTCCTTATTACACCAAAAGGAAAATCAAAGCTAAGCTAGCTATGCCTATCACCTATGAGTTAACAAGACTCCTATCTATAATTCTCTTGAAAACTTGGTCTTGTGTCTTAGCTGATTTTGCATTAGACTTCGATCTGAATCTTGATGCTCGTCAGTTGTCGGTGCTGGTTCTTTCTTCGGCTTTGGATCCAGGCAGGACATGTGAAGTTTGTGTTTTCAATCATATCTTGAGCAGTTCGCGTCCTTCTCCACTTCAGCACTTTGAGTTCATTTCTTTTTTTGTTCTTTTCTTCTCTTCTTTATTTTGGATTGAGACTTATTCTTTTGGTCATCTCAATCCCTGTGCCTCCAGATCAAACCTGCTCAGACAACGAAACAAACAAATGAACGAAATTTTTCTGCCCTAGTTTCACTAGGAAAATTTCGTGAGTTATTTGCCATAAAATCTACGGAATTGATGAGGGGATTGGAAACCCAAAATTTAAAAGGCGCAACTTAGGGATTGGAGCCCTAATGTTTGCAAAAGGCAAAACGCTCGACTTAAGGATTAAAGCCCTAATGTCGGCTAAAGAAAACTTGCTCATCTTAGGGATTGGAGCCCTAATGTTGGCTTAAGGAAAACTTGCTCAACTCAGGGATTGGAGCCCTAATGTCGGCTAAGGAAAAAGTGCTCAACTCAGGGATTGGAGCCCTAGTGTCGGCTAGGAAAACACTCAACTCAGGGATTGGAGCCCTAATGTTGGTTAGGAAAAAGCGCTAAACTCGGGGATTGGAGCCCTAATGTCGGCTAGGAAAACACTCAACTCAGGGATTGAAGCCCTAATGTTGGTTAAGGAAAGTTACTCGACTCAGGGATTGGAACCTTAATATCGGCTAAGGTAAATCACTCAACTCGGGGATTGGAGCCCTAATGTTGGCTAGGAAAAGTCGCTCAACTCAGGGATTGGAGCCTTAATGTCGGCTAGGAAAGTTGCTCAACTCAGGGATTGGAGCCCTAATGTCGGCTAGAAAAGTTGCTTGACTCAGGGATTGGAGCCCTAATATCGGCTAAGGTAAATTGCTCAACTCAGGGATTGGAGCCCTAATGTCGGCTAGGAAAAGTCGCTCAACTAAGGGATTGGAGCCCTAATGTTGGCTAGGAAATCACTCAACTCAGGGATTGGAGCCCTAATGTCGGCTAGGAAAACACTCAACTCAGGGATTGGAGCCCTATTGTCGGTTAAGGGTAAAATCGCTCAACTCAGGGATTGGAGCCCTAATGTCGACTAGAGGAAAAAACTCAACTCAGGGATTGGAGCCCTAATGTTAGATAAAGGCGACTAGGGAATGGAGGCCCTATGTCTAAAAGGAGTAACTAAGGGATTGGAGCCCTAATGTCGACTAAAGAAACTCGCTCAACTTAGGGATTTGAGCCCTAATGTCGGCTAAGGAAACATGCTCAACTCAGGGATTGGAGCCCTAATGTTGGCTAGAGGAAAAAAAAACTCAACTCAGGGATTGGAGCCCTAATGTCGGCTAAGGGCAACTAGGGAATGGAGGCCCTATGTCTAAAAGGAGCAACTCAGGGATTGGAGCCCTAATGTCGACTAAAGAAACTCGCTCAACTTAGGGATTGGAGCCCTAATGTCGGCTAAGGAAACTTGCTCAACTCAGGGATTGGAGCCCTAATGTCGGCTAGAGGAAAAAAACTCAACTCAGGGATTGGAGCCCTAATGTCGGCTAAGGAAACTTGCTCAACTTAGGGATTGGAGCCCTAATGTCGACTAAAGAAACTCGCTCAACTTGGGGATTGGAGCCCTATTGTCGGTTAAGGGTAAAATCGCTCAACTTAGAGATTGGAGCCCTAATATCGGCTAGAGGAAAAAAAACTCAACTCAGGGATTGGAGCCCTAATGTTGGATAAAGGCGACTAGGGAATGAAGGCCCTATGTTTAAAAGGAGCAACTCAGGGATTGGAGCCCTAATTTTGACTAAAGAAACTCGCTCAACTTAGGTATTGGAGCCCTAATGTCGGCTAAGGAAACTTGCTCAACTCAGGGATTGGAGCCCTAATGTCGACTAAAGAAACTCGCTCAACTTAGGGATTGGAGACCTAATGTCGGCTAAGGAAACTTGCTCAACTCAGGGATTGGAGCCCTAAGGTCGACTAAAGAAACTCGCTCAACTTAGGGATTGGAGCCCTAATGTCGGCTAAGAACGTACCAGGTTGCTATTGGGAATTCTAAACTATCTTCTTTTGGGATTTTCTTCTTTTGTTATCTTTTTTTTTGTTTTGATAAAAAGTAGGAAAGAAATTGGAGGAATCTTCCCTTTTGCATTGATTATTTGGTGTGAAGCTGCTTCAGCACTTGCGCGTTTTTCTTTCTTTTGGGCTGCACCTGCTTCTTGCATGGTTTCTTTGGATGGTACCTGTTTCAATTTTCCAAACAAAGAACAATTTTCAGTTTGAAACGGTGGTTGGTTTGGTGGCCTTGATCATCCCAATTGCTTGATCCCGGCCTCATTTTCGTTGAGAAATTTGCCGTTGATTGGCTTTGAGGGCGACCCTCTTTCAAGCTGACAAGCCTCAAATTTCAGGATTTCATGATGATTCGCCCGTGTAAGGGTTTGGTTCTTCCACCTCATTCTGCTTTCGAAACCCTTGCCTTTGATTTTCTTTCTTTCCCAATGTCTTTACTTTGGAGGTAATCAAACATCATGATCAGTTGGGATTGGACTGACGCACCACTGAGGCTGGGTATTTTCTTCACCTCTTGCCAGACGGAACTATGTGAAACCGGTCCTGCCACCTTTTCTTCGTAACAGGTTTCAGAATTTAGGGTTAAGTTGAAAGGTATTCAAAGAAAAGTAACACAAATATCGAAAGAAAAAATGAATTTATAATAGAAGCGTCCCTTTCGGGAAAAAAGAAGGACTTATCTGGGGTGTATGCTGGCTTCAAACTGACATGACATGCTTCTTGGACTGGATGCCCGATCCTCATGAACTTGCATTTTCTCATGAAACAAACGGATCTATGTTTCCAAACCAGGGAACCCTGCCAGGACCTTTAGTGGTGAAATCCTCTTTTCGGCCGACAGCGCCTTTTGTGGGTTTTCGCTAATCGACCTCTCTCATTTCTCTTCTTACCATCGCCCGATAGTGCTCTTTGCGAGTTTTCACTAAACGTGCTCTCTTATTTTTGGTTTCTCTAACTTCCGTCGCCTCATGGTGCCCGAAGGTTTTCACTGATAAGACTCTCTCATTTATTTCTCTCAATTTAGAATGCATCGGCTTTCAACAATGATATTTCTTAGTTTCCCCCCGCCTTTGGCAATTTATCCAAAGGACTTGCACTCGGTTTTGGGTAAAAAGAATTGTGGATGGGATTACAACTTTGGAATCATTTGGTGAGCTCATGGTCGAACCATTATAACATCTGCCCCAGTTTCAACTTCGGGAAAAATTGACTTTTTGGTGTGGTGTGACTGAACCCCAGATAGAGGCTGCCTACGTATCCTTTCGGAATCAAGTCAGAATGTAGATCAAGGAATCATCTGATTTTGTTTTGTTTTTTTTTATTTATTTTATTTTTATAACAGTGCTTTTGGATTCCAAAGAGGTATCCAAAGAAATGTAACCGGCTCAAAAAGGGCTTGCAAAAAGGGTTGATAGTATTTGGGTAGCGGGAATAAAAGCCTTCGTCATTTCAACTGCGCAAAAATATCATCAAAGCAGGCTTAGATATAGTACCTTTTTACCACGTCTGTATTCACGGCTGCTTCGGGATCATTTCCTTCAATATCACCCAGATATAACGCTCCCCTTGGCAATATCTTCCTGATGATGTACGGACCTTTCCAATTAGGAGAAAATTTTCCTTTTGCTTCCTGGTGATGGGGAAGAATGCGCCTTAACACCAGCTGACCGACTTCAAAATTCCTGGGTGGCACTTTCTTGTTGTAAGCACGGGCCATTCTTTGTTGGTACAACTGCCCGTGACAGACCACAGCCATTCACTTTTCATCAATTAAGGTCAATTGCTCTAATCAAGTCTTAATCCATTCGCTATCTTCAATCTCTGCTTTAACAATTGTCCGGAGCGAAGGAATTTCTATCTCTGCCGGTATCACAGCCTCGGTCCCATAAACCAACAAGTACGAGGTTGTTCCTACTGACGTGCGCACTATGGTGCGATATCCTAGTAAGGCAAAAGGTAACTGTTCATGCCACTGTCTGGAACTCTGGATTGTCTTTCTCAAAATCTTCTTGATGTTTTTGTTTGCTGCTTCGACGACGCCATTGGCTTTGGGCCGATAAGGAGTGGAGTTCCTATGCGTTATTTTGAAATGTTCACATACATCCTCCATCAAATGACTATTCAGGTTCGGCGCATTATCTGTGATGATAGTTGCAGGAATATCAAAACGACAGACAAGATTTGAATGTACAAAGTCCACCACGGCTTTTTAGTGACCGATTTGAGAGTGACAGGTTCGACCCATTGTGTGAAGTAATCAATAGCGACCAATATGAATCTGTGCCCATTTGAAGCTTTTGGCTCAATCGGACCAATGACATCCATACCCCAGGCGACAAAAGGCCACGGTGCTGACATAGGATGTAGCTCGTTTGGAGGTGCATGAATCAGATCCCCATCTACCTGACATTGATGGCATTTCGGGACGAAGCTGAAGCAGTCTTTCTCCATAGTTATCCAATAATACCCCGCTCGTATTGTTTTTTTGGCCAAGACATACCCGCTCATATGAGGTCCACACACTCATGCGTGTACTTCTTGCATGATTCTTCCTGCTTCCTCGGCGTCAACACATTTTAACAGTTTAAGATCCGGGGTTCTTTTATACAAGACCTCACCGCTCAAAAAGAAACCACCCGCATGCCGCCTAATAGTTCTCTGTTGATCTCCAGTAGCATGTTCAGGGTATTCTTGTGTTTTCAAAAACCTCTTAACATCATGGTACCATGGCTGGATATTTGGTTTTACCTCAACTACATTACAGTAACCGTGTCTTTCCCTGATTTGGATTTCCAAAGGATCGATGTGGGCATTTCTTGGATAAGGTAACATGGAAGCTAAAGTGGCAAGTGCATCAGCTAGTTCATTGTGACACCGCGGGATGTACCTGAACTCTATTGATTTGAATCGCTTGCCGAGATCCTCCACGTGATGTCGGTAAGGAATAAACTTGACGTCTCGGATCTCCCATTCCCCCTGGGCTTGCCGGATAATCAGATTAGAATCCCCCATAATCAGTAAATCTTCAACATCTTGATAAATTGCCATATTCATGCCCATGATGCAGGCTTCATATTCTGCCGTGTTGTTCGTACAAAAGAAATAGAGCCTGGCCGTAGCCGGATAGTGTTGACCAGTGGGTGAGATCAAGATTGCCCCAATTCCTACACCTTTGGCGTTTACGGCCCCATCAAAGAACATTTTCATAACATGAGCATCTTCAGGGACTACTTCTACTGTGTTTACCTCCTCATCTGGAAAGTAAGTACTAAACGGTTGGTATTCCTCATCAATCGGGTTTTCAGCCAAGTGATCTGCCAATGTCTGGGCTTTCATCGTCGTGCGAGCGACGTAGACTATGTCGAATTCAGTAAGCAAAATTTGCCACTTTGTCAATCTCCCAGTGGGCATCGGTTTCTGGAATATGTACTTTAGAGGATCCAACCTGGTTATGAGGTGAGTAGTATGAGACTGAAGATAATGTCTCAACTTTTGAGCGACCCATGTCAAAGCACAACACGTTCTTTCCAACAAAGTGTATTTGACTTCATAACTAGTGAACTTCTTGCTCAAGTAATAGATCGCCTGCTTTTTCTTTCTAGTTGTATCATGCTACCCAAGGACACAGCCAAAAGAATTTTCTAAGACCGTCAGATACAAGAACAAAGGTCTCCTAAGCTCCGGCGGGACCAAAACTGGAGGATTTGAAAGATATTCTTTGATCTTGTCAAAGGTCTCTTGACACTCAGCTGTCCATTTGATTGCTGCATCTTTCCTTAATAGCTTGAATATGGGATCACATGTGGAAGTTAGCTGAGCGATGAACTGGCTGATATAGTTTAACCTACCCAATAGACTCATCACGTCTTTCTTTGTCCTTGGAGGGGGCAAGTCCCAGATAGCCTTTATCTTCGTTGGATCTAACTCGATACCTCTCCTGCTGACTATGAAACCCAGAAGTTTGCCTGATGGGACTCTGAAGGCGCATTTAGTCGGATTCAGCTTCAAATCATACTTTCGCAGCCTCTCGAAAAATTTCCTCAAGTCTCGAACATGATCGTCCTGAGTCCTGGACTTGATGATCACGTCGTCTACATACACCTCTATCTCTTGATGCATCATATCATGAAAAATAGCAGTCATGGCTCTCATGTATGTTGCCCCGGCATTCTTCAAACCGAACTACATAACCCGGTAACAGTAAGTACCCCAAGGTGTAGTGAAAGCGGTTTTCTCGGCATCTTCCTCATCCATCAACACCTGGTGATATCCCGCGTAACAATCCACGAAGGACTGTATCTCATGTTTGGCACATTTATCAAAAATGATGTGGATGTTGGGCAAAGGAAAGTTATCTTTGGGACTTGCCCTATTCAAATCTCGGTAATCCACACACACCCGAGTTTTCCCATCTTTCTTCGGAACAAGAACTAAATTAGCCAGCCACATAGTATACTGGACCACCCGGATTACCCCTATTTTCAACTGATTTGTGATTTCTTATTTGATCTTATCACTGATATCAGTCTTGAACTTCCTCTGTTTCTGTTGAACCGGGGGACAATCAGGGTAGATTGGCAATTTATGCACCACTAGATCAACACCTAATCCTGGCATGTCATCGTATGACCAAGCAAACACATCTTTAAACTCAAACACGAGTTGAATTATCGCATCCCGTGTTTCCTCATCTGTGTGAATGCTTATTTTGGTCTATCGGATTTCTTCAGAAGTTCCCAAATTAACCGGTTCTGTGTCATTCAAATTCGGCTTAGGTTTATTCTCAAAGTGTTCCAGTTCTCGATTTATTTCCCTAAAAGACTCTTTTTCATCATATTCCAATTCTTGGTTCATTATTTCACAATTAGACAACGTGTTTGGATCTCGGCGTGAAGTCCTCAAGCATGTCATGTTATTTAAAGCCGCATTATTATAACTGAAAAGAAAAGATAAAAGAAAAATAGCAAAAATAAGAAAGAATAAAGAAAAATAAAATGATGAATACTGATTTTATTCCTTGGAATTGGGAAGATAACAGGGTTTACATTTCAGGAAATTAAAAATAGGAAACTAAAGAAAACATCCGAGTTACACCCTGGGATAACTCGTGATGCAGGAAAGGTGGCAGGACAAGTCTACCCGGACTCCCGCCTGACTGGGAACGGTGTAGCCTCCCAATTTTGAAGCTTAGCATTTGGCCCCATGTATAGCACCTCAGCGGAGCTTGTGCCTTCTCCCAGCTGAACCATGTGGGTTTCGTAAATAATTTCTCTCATCGCCCCACATATTTCCTCAATCTCTTCGGCTGTAAAAGCCTCATCCTCTTCTTCTTCTTCTTCATCATACCTCGGACTGACGAAGGTCTCGTACAAGTGTGGCAGTGGTTGAGGTAAATCCCATCCCTCATTCTTTCTCTTATTCTCCACTCTTCATCACATGGGGTGGGGTGGAAGCCTATCCCAAAGAATTTCTCAGTTGAAGGCAAGGTGATAGGTTCAGCTATTCCTTGTAGTGATTTTCCAAGTCCTTTTCCCGGTTTGAATCCCAGTCGGGTCATTTCTTTAGCAACCATGATTGAGGTGTTGGACAAGAAAGGTTGGGGCCAAGGGCCCCCTTCTTCATATTGCTCTGCCAATACAACTTCGAAAGCCTGATAAACTATGTGCTCACTTCCCTCTCTTGCTTAGAGACATGGGATGGATGGGTTCCGATAAATGGACTATTCGTCTTCTCCGTAGACCACAATTTCCCGATCTTCATATTCGAACTTCACCATTTGGTGGAGAGTGGAGGGTACAGCCCCTGCAGCATGAATCCAGGGTCTTCCAAGGAGAAAGTTATAAGACGTGTCCATATCCAGCACCTGGAAAGTTACTTCAAAATCCACTGGCCCGATAGTCAATATCAGGTCTATTTCTCTGAGGGTATTCCTCTTGATGCCATCAAAGGCTCTTACACAGACATTGTTGGGGCGAATCCTTCCGGTCCCAATTTCCATTCTCTGCAGCGTGGAGAGTGGGCAAATGTCAACACCCGAACCCCCATCCAACATTACTCATTTGACGTAGTAGTCTTTACACTTAACTGTCATATGTAAGGCATTGTTGTGAGCCGCTCCCTCCGGAGGCAAATCGTTCTTACTAAAAGAAATTTGATTAACCGCGAAGAACCTTTCCGTCATCCTTTCGAGTTGTTCGACTGAAGTCTCGGCCGACACATACGCTTCATTCAAGGTTTTCAGCAAGATCTTCTGATGCTCGACAGACCTCATTAGCAAATATAGCATAAACACCTGTTCAGGGTACTTGCAAACTGATCCATCACCTCAAAATCAGGCATCTTCATTTTTTGGAAGAAAGCCTCTGCTTCTTCAGCGCTTACATGCTTCTTAGGTGGGAAGCACTTCTGTGTGGCATTGTTCACTTCTCATATGTCTGAATATTTTCCAGCAGAAGTATTTCCCGAAAGTTCTCCTGTGATTTCTTTGCCTTTGTATGTAACCAACGTCCGTTGATAATTCCATGGCACCACCGACGGGTCCGTTATTAGCTTCTGTGGCACGCGTCCGATAACCACTGGCTCATTCAGCCGAGGCGATTTAATCGTCCCCCAGACCACATAGGCTCCTTTCAGAACATACATCGATATT
This sequence comes from Nicotiana glauca, assembly GCA_026770625.1. Lineage (NCBI taxonomy): Eukaryota > Viridiplantae > Streptophyta > Magnoliopsida > Solanales > Solanaceae > Nicotiana > Nicotiana glauca. The sequence continues at coordinate 8,915 of MU683920.1, forward strand.
CCCTTTTTCATTTCGAATCTCTGCGGCTCCTCTAAGTGACCTCATGGAATATAGAGAACCCCATTTTTCGGAGGCACCCTCGTCTCTGTCTTTGTTTCAACCTTCTTTTCAAGCTCAGCCTTGGCAGTTTTAGTCTTCTTTTCCCCTTTCTCTTGCTTCGGGGTTGCTGTAGGCTTTCTTTCGGCATCAACAATGGCAATTATAACTTTCAATGCGGGATCTAACTCTTTGTCCTCACAGATCATCCCAATCGCCGGCCCGTTATTGTGAGCGGGCAGCGGATTGTTAGTCACATTTGGGACCTCCTCGTCCCTTAACACTATTTTCCCTGGTTCTATCAAGTTCTCTACTGCCCTTTTTAGGGTTCAACAATCATTTGTATCATGCCCTTTCGCTCCTGAATGATAAACACACCTGACACCGGATCTGTAAGCAGGCGATGCTGGATTTTGCCTTGTTTGGGGGACTGGCTGCAGGAAACCCATTTGGACAAGCTTTGGGAATAGGGTAGAATATGGTTCACCAATGGGTGTGAAAGTTTGTCTTCTAGGTGGTTCCTGAGGACGGAAGTTATTCTGAGGTGGTTGGGGATTATAATGGTTTCGGTAAGGAGGTTGGTTTCTTGGAAGTGGAGCTTGGTCAGGGTTGGCTTGTTGCGGTGGTCGGCCATAAGGTTGAGCATTCATGACCATGTAAGGTTGAGGATCATAGGCCACATCTTGGTGGGGATAGTAGTGTTGCGGAGTTCTCTCTGGAAAACGGGGCCTGGGGTTACGATATTCTCTTGCTCCTGACACTGTCGTGGACGTCTCTTCCTTTCTCTTGCCTCTTGCTATTCCTCTGGACCCACCTGGGATGGCTTGGGAGGTTGCTCTTATGGCTGCATGGCTCAAGATTCTACCCGTTTTTAGACCATTTTCTACCATTTCTCCGATTTTAATTGCTTCTGCAAAAGGCTTTCCCATGGCCGACATCATATTTTGGAAGTAATCGGGCTCTTGGGCTTGCAGGAAGACAGTGACCATTTCTATCTCATCCATTGGAGGTTTCACTTTTGAAGCTTGTTCGCGCCACTTAATTGCGTATTCTCTGAAATTTTCTGAGGATTTCTTCTTTTGATTTGTCAGAGAATTCCTATCCGGCGCAATGTCTATGTTGTATTGGAATTTCCGAATAAAGTCTCGGGCAAGATCATCCCAGATATGCAACGTGAAATGTCTTGGTCCATAAACCACTCAGAAGCAATGCCGATTAGGATTTCCCCGAAATATGCCATCAACAATTGTTCTCTGCCACCGGCTCCCCGTAACTGATTGCAGTACTTCTTCAAATGAGCAATGGGTTCGCCGTGTCCGTTATACTTTTCAAATTTTGGTATTTTGAACCCTGACGGCAAATGGACATGCGGGAACATACACAAATCTGCATAGGAGACACTCTTCTGCCCACTCAACCCTTGCATGTTCTTTAAGTTTTGTTCGAGGCTTCTCATTCTCTTAGCCATCTCATCCTGCTCGGGTTCTCTGGGATTTTGGTCTTGCCCAGGCGTAAGCTCGTATCGAGGCTGCTGAGGGTAAGCGTTAGTGGTAAACCGGGTAGGTTCCGACGAGAAGGATAGTGCTTGGAATGTGAATGAAGATGAGTCAAAATTAGGCCTGTGTATGGCGGGTTGTGCCGTAGTTGGACAAGGCGGTGCAGTGAATATGTTCGTAGCCATGTCTGTCACTGACACCCGGGGATAAGACTCGAAGGGTAGGAGACCCGAATGGGGTAGTTGGATAACTCACGGGGATGTTTGAAGTCCCACTTGCCCTAACAAACAGCTCGGGGAATCCATGGATCACACTTGGCAATTTTCTTCCATTGTTCCAGTCGTCCAACATCTCCAACATGTAGAGACGCATGATTCTGTTTCCCTCAGCAGTAGCTGATTCAGAAGTTGGGATGGTTGAGATTGAACTCTCCTTTGAAATAGGAACCGTTGGTAGATGAATTTCTGAAGACATCTCTACACTCCCTTTCGACCTTGTGAAGTAAGTGTGAACACTTCCTTTAGACTTTGTGACGGGTGGCTGAACACTGCCTTTCGACCTCATAAAGTATGAATGTGAGGCCAGACTACCACAAAACCAACCACCTTTATATAAAACCTGGTGCACAACAAGCAAACGGTTAGTTTGAAACAAATAACAGATAGGTAATCTCACGTTGGGGTGTGATGCACCTATACAGTTAAGTGGGCTTCTACATGTTTTGCATTGGTTGCACGCGTCATTCCGACTTCTCTTTACGCTCCCCTTTTCTTTTCTTTTTCTTTCCCTTGTATTCTTTTATTTTACTTTACAAACCTTTTCTTCTTTTTAAGGTTATGGTCGAATCTGATGAAGATTGCCTACGTATCACGGTCCCGCATGAATCAGACCAGCGTAGTTCGTGATAAACAAATGCAAGAAAAATAAAGAAACTTTTTTTTTTGAAATTTTCAATTTTTCATTACTAAAACAAATTATTACAAACTAAAACACTTTTGCAGAAAGAAAATAACAGGCGCAAGCTAAGACCAAATACAAACTCCAACACTACAGATATACTTTGACGCGCAAAGACAATGGACGAACAGACAACAGACCCAAAACAGAAAAATACAGACACGAACTATGCATACTCTAAAGCTTCAAATATGGATGCCCGCGGGGCATCGTTCGGCCTTGTCGCGGGCCTAGGTTCCAAATCCCTTTCAAGTTTCTCTAATTCATTCATGGTCCACTTCACATGGATCATCACTGTTGAGACAAAAGTAGTACGGGTCATGTCTTCACAAGCCCGACATTTCCTGAAAATGGCGTGAGCAATGGCTCTAATCCTGTCTCTTGTTTGCTTCTTTTTTATAAGTAAACGCTTCATCTGATTACTGCATGTTTTTAACGCCTGAGAATCCTGCAGGTGTTGATTCTGCAGCTGCTGCACTTCTATCTCCATTTGGGCCAATAGGTTGTAACAATGTCCACTTTCAATCTCAAAATCTCTAGCATGCTTAACCATTTTACCCTCGAGGGTAGCCACCTTTCTCTTCAGATTGGCAACAATTTTCTCGTGGTCCCATTTCAATTGATTCAAGTACTGGCGACGCTCATCTGCTCTTGCGGCCCACTGTGTTTTGAGCTCTTCCATGACATTCTCAGACTTTTCCAACTCATCCCGATATTATCTGACTTCATTTTCTAGCTCTTTTATCAATCGTTCATCTGATCGACTCCTCGGTTGTTTATCAGCGGCTATTCTCAAATGCTGGATTTGGGCCCTAAACGCCTCGTTTTCTCTGGCCAATCTGTTCTTTTCACCCTTATCTGCAGCAATTTGCACACTGTTTTCGAATTTCAAACTTTCAATTTGTTGTTCTAGCTTCCCAATTTCAGCCCGGTAACCTTCTTCCTTTGCTAACCAATCCCATTGTTCCTGGGATGACTCGGCAAAATCTCTGAGATGAGGTCTTTTAGTCGGTCTCCTATATGATACGTCACCTCTGAACCAAACGGGATACCAGGGGAAACTTCCCTTTTAGCTCTATCCAATACACAAGTGTTTGCCGCCAAATATTGACGCTCCAGATCTGGCAAACTTCTTCTTCGGGGAAGCCACCGTCAGGACTAGTTTCAACCACTTGGGTACCCAGATCTTCAACTTTCGGCACTACTTGATACCTCCCGAGTTGCCTCAAAACCCGATATAGTGCATAGGGCTGGATGCTTTTAAGTCTCATCAACAAAAAATGGGGCCTGGCTGCTGGCATATATATGATCTCCTCAACAGGTAACCATCCGAGCGTCCACTGGATTTGACTGGTAGTGAGAGTCCGGAATAATGACGTCCATGATGCCACTCCCTCAGGTAGACTAGCCCCTTTGATTCTTGTGTAAAACTCTCCCGTGCAAGTTTTCTCAGGTGAACCATAACTCAATAGTTGGGAGCGGTGGCATAAATGCTCGGTCATCCACATTTGTAACAACAAGTTACATCCCTCGAAAAAGTTGCCCCCGGCTTTGCAAACAGTGAGAGCCCGGAAGATGTCAGCCACAATCATAGGCGCAAGAGTGCTTTTATCTTGGGTGAGCAAGGTACTGACGACCCCAGCTACTTTCATATCAATATTCCCGTCTTTCATTTATAACACTACAAGGCACAAAAAAGCTATCATAAAAGCCACCCGACTGTGTTTATCCCACTTCTGACGGTTATTTCTACTGCATAGCTTGATGTTTGGCTTATTGAACACGCCCATGTGGCCGTAGCTATCGTATATGAAGCGCCAACTGCAGAAACCCTTTGCAAGATCTGGATTGTGAACTTTCCGGGGTATCTTCAATGAATCTAAGAACCGGTGCGCAGTGACGGCCCTGGGAGCAACCACGTATTTGAACCTTAACGGGGCTTCATCATTTTTGATGTACCCGGCTATTTCCTCCAAAGTTGGGGTGAGCTCAAAGTCTGAGAAATGAAATACATTATGTGCCGAATCCAAAAAGGTGACCAGTGCTCTGATAATATCTCCCCGAGGCTGGATGTCTAATAAACCCGTAAGATCTTTCAGATACTTCTTCACTTCATCTTGCCCTTCCTTGCCTAAGTCATTCCACCATAATCGCAATTCAAAAGAGATTTTGGTCATTATTGAAAAAGGTACATTTTGCATCGTGCTCATCCTGCACATTTTTAAGGTGATTAAGTGAAAGAAAAGATTTTTATTCGACTCGGAACAAAGCTAACTATTTTTTTTTTCAAATTTTAAAACTGAAAGACTCGATTTTCAAACACGGCCTTTCAGCACTCTGAAAGATTTTAAGGCTGTGTGAGTCAACCAGTCGAAAATCGAAAAATTTATCGAAAATGGCTATTTTTGCAAAGTCAGCCTTCCGGTGTCCCTTTCGGGAACATTTGGCTATTTATTTCAAACGGTCTTACTCGAGTTATTTACGACTCTTTTCCTGTTCTCCGAATAAAAAATAAAAAAGACCCGGTATCGCAAACACAGCCTTTCAGTGCCTCGGGACGAAGATTTTAAGGATGTGTGGGCCAACCGGCCAAATTCTAAAAAATGACCCAAAGGTGGCTGTTTATGCCAAGTCAGCCTTCCGGCGTCCCTTTCGGGAACATTCGGCTATTTTCGGCAAAACAGCGTCACCCGACTTATTTATAACAACAAATTTTTTTTTTAAAATTTGACATTTTTGGCTATTTTTACAAAAGGGGAGGTTGGACCCGATTAGGGTTGCCTACGTATCTCACATCCGGTGAGAATCAAACCAGCATAGTTCGGGCAAATTAACGAACTATTTTAAAACAAGACTCTTTTTATTTTTATTTTTGGCATTTCAAAAGCAAATAACAAAACTACTTTCAAAAGCAATACTCTTTTTCATTTTTATTTTTCATGGCAAGACAAACTATTTTCCTGTTCTATTTTTTGAAAACAAGACCAAACAACGACTCTTTTTTCCTTTTTCATTTTTCAACAAACAAATAAACAATCTATTTTCCCAAACTAAAATAAAGACTCTTTTTCTTTTTTCTTTTTTTTTTCTGCGAACAACTTCCAAAAATAGAGACTCTTTTTATATTTTTCCTTTGCTTTTAGTAAAACAAACTATTAAAAACAAAACATTTCCATTTTTTTATTTTTTCAAAACTTCGGCAGAGTTTCGACAAAATTTGGGCATCGGTTTTTCTAAAACTAATTAATTCTTTACACTGCTATTTCTCTCTTTTTCTCATTTTCTCTATTTCACAAAATTCTCGATGTTCAAAAGCCGGTCAGCATGCGGGCCTGAGACAAATAAATGCAACACGCAAAATGCATCATGGTGGTCTTTTCATATCCGGTTACATGTTCTAGACGGACCCAACCCCTGTGTTGAGCTGTAAGGCCCCGGAAAATTTTGCTAAGTAATTTAGGATTTTGTAGTGTCACGTAGGCTTATTATAATATGTTTATATGCTATTAACATGGTGGTCATCAATTGTATTTGGTAGATATGTATATTAGTCTTATGTTAAGTAATTTGGGGTCCAAGGAAAGGCGTAAGTATAAGGAAAATTGGAAAAGTCCATTATAGGCTAAGATTTCAAATGAGTTCGCACAAGCCCCCACTTTGAACGAGCATATATAAATATGTATAAGGTTTTATGTGGTGAATAGCATATTATATGAAAGTTCCTTGAGTCTAGTTTCCAACTCTTCAAACCGTTCGTCATTCGGACATTCCTACACAAAGTTATGACCAAATTACCAAAGCAGCGCAGA